>JAODJX010000083.1:23720703-23743817 GCA_026776945.1 Isichthys henryi
TTCAATATTAGTTTAAATACTAGAACTCGTGGCCATAAGTGGAAATTAGCGGGAGAACATTTTAAAATGGATTTGAGAAGCACTTCTTTACACAGCGTGTAGTTAGAGTATGGAATAGTCTTCCTGCTAGTGTAGCACAAGCTAAAAGCCTGGATTCCTTTAAATCAGAGCTAAATCAATTTTTACAACTCTGAGCTATTGGTTACTGTAAGTTCTCCCCAAACAAGATTGATGGGCCGAATGGCCTCCTCTCATTTGTTAATTTCTTATGTTGTTATGTCTCTGTGGATTTCTTACGTCTAACTGCATTTCAGGACAGGACTGGACTGAAATGGACTGAAGTTCTCTTAGTAGTTTAGGAGCTAGGCTCTGAGCGAATGGTCTTAGTCTCGAGGGAACTGCAGTGCTTCAAAATGCACATCATTCCTGCAGGGTATTGCAAGCGTGGTTCAGTTATTCACGCTAGCTTTTCCTAAACCCTGCACCGGATCACCACACACGTAGGACCGTGTAGTTGTGCTGTATCCTACAGTTTGACATAATTCACAGAAACAAAAATTGAAGCAAAGTATTACAGTTTAAATGACTGCTCAAATGTTCCCAATTTGTTGGGAATTTTATCAAATTCTACATAATTCTCCACTGTGGTTGTGGTACCTTGTGTGTATCTTTTCCCCAGATTTCATTAAGTGGAAACAGGCTAGTTATCAATATTTTGCTTGGCTGAGTGGTTGAGGCACGGTGGCGTACGAGCTTTCAAAGCTGCCTTGTTAGGCAGTTAGTGGGTTTGTCTGTTTGTCTCCCCATCCATTCTCACCAGCCACATTCACTGGGTATTCAGTGTACAGTCCCCTAGTGGGGCTCGAACCTTCAGCCCTGAGTTTAGCTACCTCACCTTGTTACCTGTGATGTATGAACTAAATCGAACCCAAAGGGATCCCGGATTCTCCCCAGAATCAGTCATCAAAAAAGACAATAGCATACAGACCTATTACACCAAATACTTTAATCTAAGTTTATTGAAAATGTAACTAATAAATACACAACGTAATCAACTAAGACAGCATATACACTTTTTAAAAATGACATATACTAATAAAATCAGCTAAAATAATTGACCTACGTGAGTTATTGTGAAAGGTTCAGTGCCTGGAAATGGAGTCACGTGGCTTCCAAGCCACAGGGAGGGGCCGTGGCTCTGCTCTGAGCCACAGGGGGGCCCTGGCGAGCTCCCTTACAAGACACCAGCATTATTGCTGCTACCACACCCGGCAGGACTCTGAGCCTCGGTTCATGGCCGACATGTCCGGGCAGCCAAAGGCCTGGCGAAACTCCTCATAGTTGCTCATGGAGCCAACGACCCTACAAAGAGGAAGGTGACACAGGGTCAGGTGGCACAGGGTGAGCCTGGGGGGGTGGTGGGGCAGACTGCTCACCTGTACTTGGGGGGGCTGTGGGCACCACTCTGGATCTGGTCCCGGGCGGCCTCTGGCCGGTAAGAATTACAGCGCACCTGCAGCAGGACACAGGGCACCAGCCTTTAGAGGGCGCTCTAGCCTGAAGATAATTCCCATCCCGTACCCCTGGGGGTGTCCCGCCTTACGTGAGCGTAGCTCAGAAAGAAGAGCTGATTGTTGGTGAGGCCGACGCCTGGCAGCAGGGGTTCCTCCCTCCCGGAGCGGTGGGTGTCAACCCAGCGGCGGTACGCCTGTGGCAGCGTGGGGTGAGTAAGCTGCTGAGATGCTGGGCGTAGAGCAAAGCAGTAGGGGCAGAGCAGTAGGGGTGGGGTGGGGGTGCAGGGGTGAGGATGTCGAGAGGGCGGGGGAATTTGGATGCCAGGAGTGGAAGGGGATGTTACCCGGAAGGCTTGGCGGATCCCGCCGTTGTCAGCAATGTTCTCAGCCAGCGTCCTCTTCCCTCTAACCTGGGGATAAAAATGACAGCGACAAGAAAGGAGCTGCTCATTGGACGCCAGGAGAATGACAGAAAAGAACAGAGCAGGTCATTGGCTTACGTTGAGTCCCGCCTCTTTCCAGTGGTAACCATTGTATTGGTCAATCATGCACTGGGTCTTCTCATTGAAGCGGGAGATGGAGGTGTTGCTCCACCACTGGTCAAGATTGCCATTCTTGTCGTACTTTCGCCCTGTGTGCGGAAAGGTGTGTTATCATTTCCTGCCAGCACGACTCGACATTGTGGGTTTGTCAGCCGCTCACCGTTGTTGTCGAAGCCGTGGGTGAGTTCATGACCAACGATGACACCGATGGCGCCATAGCTCAGGGAGCTGCTCGGGGTCAGAGACGCGGTAAGAAACACACACCTCCACACCCCCTGCCCCCACCCAGGTGGGTGCTCTCACCGTGGGTAACTGAGTCCCCAGAAGAAGGGCTTTTGAAGCTCCCCAGCTGGGAACCCTGCAGAACACAAACAGTACAGCAGCTTAAGGGCAGCAGGAACTCCAACCTCAGGTTTCATCATTAAAATCATCAGTAGGGTGTCTCTGAGCGTAAGGTCTTACGGATCTGATTGGTAGAGGAGCTGTAGAAGGCGTTGACCGTTGTGGGATTGGTGAACCACCTGCCAATGAATGAGGATAGAGATAACTGTCTCTGAAAATGGAACAGTTGGCCTGTGACCTTGCGAGTCAGAGTTCGTAGCCCAGGAGATGGACTTACTCCGTGCGAGGAACGGTCTTCCTGAGCCAGCCAATGTCCGACTGTGAGATGAAGTGCAATGTTTGCATCACGTTGCCAAAGTAATCAGTCTCTGAGAAGGACAGCTGGGGAAACACAGCGATCATGACTTCAGAAGGAATGAAAATAACCATCGAGCAGAACAAGCCTTCATATTGTGGCGAAACGAACCTGTTGCTTTTCTCGGGCTCATAAAGAGGCCAGAGGAGTTTGTCAGGACCTTCCTTTGAGTGGGACTACAACCCACACATACACGCACACACACACACCATCTGCACACAGTGACCCTTACCACCTTGATGTCTTCGTTGATGTAGGTGTCATTCAGTATGAACTCGGGGTAGCCCACCTTGGGCAGGACCGCATGGGCCTGCAGGCAGAGACCCGTTAACACTGACCCAAACGGCACCAATCCCAGATCCATTGCAGAGCCTGACCCAGCACCTTCTCCATAGCTTTCCTCTTGGTATCCTCATCCATCCAGGTGTTCTCCTTCTCCAGCATGTCCACGAAGGCCCATCGGATCCCCTCGACCAACTCCTCCATCTGCGTTGTGGACACCCCCATCAAACACACACCTCGTCACCTACCTAATCTCACATCCTATGTGATTCCAGCCCCAGACTCAGTTTCACATCTTGCTGTTTAGTATCCTCAATTAGGGGTGAGAGGTCACAGGACCCAGGTCACATGACCCAGGAGTTGCCTAGAACTGGGTCCTCACCATGAGTTTCTTGTCCTCCTGGAAGTGCCATTCAACGAACAAGCGGCCAATGGCGTAGATGAGAGTGTTCTCCACATAGTTGACACACTTGTCCCAGCGCGGGGTCAGTGACGTGGTTCCCGTGGTAACCTGCATACAGAGACATGTCTCATGCCAGTACTCTGTCATTGGATGGTAACCATCAGCCGTTCGTTATGACAGGCCGTCCAGCTGGGGGGTGGGGGCAGGTGCTGTGCAACTGACCCGTGCGAAGTCCAAGTATCGGTAGAGAAAGCGCCGGCTCAGCGTGGTCATCCTGGCCAGGACAGCCCTCCACACCGCGTAGTTGGCCACAGTCCTGGGGGAACGAGGGCAGAAGATGGCGGATCAGCTGCCCCGGTGACTGTTTGATGCAGTGTAGTATTCTTGAAGGGGCCCCGAGGGCGACCAGCTGGCGGAGCTGGCCCCAAGTCAGTGGATATGTTTGTAGGGATAATTTCAGGCTATTTAGTCAGCTAGTAAGCAGATGGTGACAGCGAAGAACGGGGGGCTCCAGGTTTTACCGTTTCTCAGTCACATTAAGCAGCTTGAACAGGTCCTTGAAGTACTGAGGGGCACGGACGACCACGGACTCTGACAACGAGAGGTACTTCAGCTCCGGGTACAGCTTAGTGTCCATGGAGGCCCTGACGAAGCCAAGCCAATTAAACTGGGGGGAGGGGGGGACGGGGGGTTGGAAAGGCGTCAGACTGTGATTGCGGGGGAGAGAGAGATGGGGAGAGGGGAGGATGGAGAGGTGATCGTGTGTAGGGGGGCTGACCTCAGGCACAGTCTTCTGAAGACGTGACAGGCTGTACTTGTTATACATGTTCTCACTGGTGCGGTTCTCAAAGGGGATCATGATCTGCAGCAGCGAGTGGAGAAGCAGGTGGAGTTTAATGCAGCAAAGCAAACCTCCACCCTACTAAAGCACTCCTACCCCACCTCCACCCCATTAAGGCATACCTACCCCACCTACACTACTAAAGTACACCTACCCACACCCACCGCGCAAACATGCCTACCCCACCTCCACCCCTCTATAGAATGCCTACCCCACTCCCATCCTGCAAAGCATGCCTACCCCACCTCCACCTCACAAAAGCAGACCTACAGTACTTACCTTCATCCCCCAAAGCTCACCTACCCCACCTCCACTGCCCTAAAGCACACCTACCCCACCTCCATCACTATAAAGCACACCTATCCCACCTCCACCCCTAGAATGCATGCCTACCCCATTCCCACCCCCAAAGCACACCTGCCTCACCTTCACCCCTAAACACACCTACCCGACCTCCACCCCAAAGCATGCCTACCCCACCTCTACCCACTAAAGCATGCCTACCTCACCTCCACCCCAAAGAATATTCACCCCACCTCCACCTCACTAAAGCACACGTACCTCACCTCCAGCCCCCAAAGTACACCTACCTCACTCCCACTCCTATAAAGCACAATTACACCACCTACACCTCCACTCAGAGCCCATTTTTTAACGTGGACCCTTTATTTCCTTTATTTCATGTCTGCTCTGTGATTCCACCCTCAGCCGCTTCCCTCACCTCTGCCAGCTTCCCCTCGAAGGCCAACACCTCCTCCATCTGCATCTGAGCTATCAGCTGATTGGCTCCCAACATGACAGCAACTTCCACCATCAGCTTGAGCAGAGCCTCTCTGTACTGGATGAGAGGGAAGTTATACTGAATCCCCCCAGAGAGCACAGGAACCCGTTACCAAACCCACACAGAGAGCAGAGAATCAGGACGCTCAGGTGCACCATAGCCTCTGTAAGTTGTGTTCAGAATCTGGCAACCTCTTGAGGACATGACACTCGTGGTCAAAACTGTGGAAACATTTCCAGTTTTTAGAGATTGGAGAATTTTATTCCAGTTAGTCCAGTTACTTTCATTTAATTATATTTAATTGTCCAATGAATGACATTTGAAAAACATTCTTTGATTGTTTATAAACATTAATGCCAATAATCCCACAGTGATTTTTAAAGCGTAATACCAAAAATTCCTCGGTGTTTCCACAATTTTGGCTGCTAGTGTATACTCTGTCAGTATTCAGTATCTGGCACCAGCTCAGGTACACCATACTCTCTGTAAGTCGGTGTTTGGCATCTGGCGATCACTCAGGTACACCATCCTCTCTGTAGGTGGGGGTTCAGCATCTGGCAACCTGAGTGGCTGATGAATCAAGACTCACCATCTGTGCCTCAGTTGTGTTGGTTATGTAGTCCTCCCTGGAGGACAGTGACAGGGATGCTTGGTCCAGCTAGAGGAAGAGAGTCACACACAGAGGGAGAGAGTCACACACAGAGGGAGAGAGTCACACAGGGCAGCGTTGGGGCCCCTAAGTGGTGACACTGAGCCGAACCCCCCCCCCCACACACACACACACACACATATATATACACATACACAGCCACACCCACCTTGATGATGTAGCGGCTGGAGTTCTTGTCGTCAGGGGCGACGTACATGCGCACCAGCACAGACTTGCTGTGGTACGTACGGATGTGAGCCAGCGTCTCCAGCAGGCTGAAACGAGACTCCTCCCACTGCCAGGAAGTGCCGAGCTCATTGCTGAGGACGGGCCAGCGCAGCTCACGGTGCCGCAGCGCCTTCAGCAGAGGCTTGGCATCCTCCAGCTCGATGGCGGCTGCACCGGGGACGCCACTGTCAGTGTCTCTGTGCCCGTGGTCACAGCATGCTCTGTGTGTGCGAGTGACTTACTCTCGTTCATGCAGGAGTGGTACAGCATCTTGGCCTTCTTCACAGCCTCAACATCCTGCGGCTCTGTCGGCAGCTCCAGCAGCTCTGCACACGACCAGAATCGTCTCAGCTCAGAGCCCAGAGACATCACACCACACCACACTGCCCTGGCCTAGCCCAACCCCACATAGCATGGCACAGGGCTACATCTCGGCTCACCTTTCAGCTTCAGGTCCACTTCATGCCGCAGCCAGGGGTAGATCCCATAGGTAGAGGAATCTTCCGGAATAGGGTTGTCCTTCAGCCACCCCCCGCAGGCGTACTGGTAGAAGTCCTCACATGGTGCCGCGGACTGATCCATCTTAGAGAGGATCGATCCAGCTGAATAAGAGGAAGACGACACAGAGGAGTAGCAGTGTGATGGACAGGTGGGTGTGAGGATGGAGGGAGAGCAGAGCGAGCAAGATGGAGACAAAGGGACTGACAGGCGGAGTGATGGATGGATGGTTAGAAGGATGGTGTGTCTGGTCTTAAGCAGCGTTTCTCAAACTGGGAACCCCAGACAATCCATGATTTTGCTCCTTTCCATGGTAGCTATATCAGTGACAGAGCAGAGCAGCCTCCTCCCCCAAACTCCTGAGATCTGAGCACATACCAGCCTCGATGCATTCCTGAGTAACGCAGAACTCGTCCCCCCCCAGCTTCCGGGACACTAGGATGAGAAGATAGGAAGCGAGTGGACCAGGCAGCCGGCAACCAGGGGAATACGCATGTGTGGACAGGGTAAGGGCAACAATATATGTACACACTAATATGTGTGGATAATTACAGAGAGCCGTGAAGACATGATGCATATAAACTGTAATGGGCTACCATGCCTGGAAGGCCAGCTTATGTAGATGTTCACACACACACACACACATATATATATACACACTTACAGACATAGGTGATATTTTTATACACCTACATATATATATGTGTGTGTCTGTGTTTGTGCTTGTGTATGTATATATATACCAACACACATGAATAATTACATGCCACGGCACCACAAAAATGCCAGCTTCCTGAACCACCAACAAAAGGCACAATAAGCAGCCCCCACCCAGTCTACTGGGGCCCCAACCCACGACCTCTGACCCATCGCAGAGAAGGGAGGGAACTCGGCACACTGCTGATCTAGCTGTGCATCTCCCAAGCGTAGCTGTAAAGATGGGTTCTCTCTAAATGCAGAACGTGTAGCCTGCCGTGGTGCATAGCCCAGAGAGGCGCGTAGCCCAGAGCAGCGCATAGCCCAAAGAGGTGCGTAGCCCAGAGCAGCGCATAGCCCAAAGAGGTGCGTAGCCCAAAGAGGTGCGTAGCCCAGAGCAGCGCATAGCCCAAAGAGGTGCGTAGCCCAGAGCAATGCATAGCCCAAAGAGGTGCGTAGCCCAGAGGAGCGCACAGCCCAGAGAGGTGCATAGCCCAGAGGAGCGCACAGCCCAGAGAGGTGCGTAGCCCAGAGCAGCGCATTGCCCAGAGAGGCGCGTAGCCCAGAGCAGCGCATAGCCCAAAGAGGTGCGTAGCCCAGAGCAGTGCATAGCCCAGAGAGGCGCGTAGCCCAGAGCAGTGCATAGCCCAGAGAGGCGCGTAGCGCAGAGTAGTGCATAGCCCAGAGAGGTGCATAGCCCAGAGCAGTGCATAGCCCAGAGAGGTGCGTAGCCCAGCATGTAACCCAGAGCAGCGCGTAGCCCCCGGCTATCACAGTGGGCGGGAGCTTCCTCTTGCGGGCCTGTAATTACGGTATCTGTGCCTCTGTGTGTCATTTGATATCTACCTAAAATAACTCATGTGCGTGCAGCAGTCACCCCCTCCAGCCTCTAGCCCCCCGCAAATGCCCCCATGCTGAGCATTTAGCCCAAAATGGGGGCCTTTTTTCTGCCCCATAAGCCTAATCCTGCCTTGCTCCATGCCCCAGTTTTACCGCCCACCCCCCGCCAGAGATACTCACCCAAGATGAGAGCCAGCAGGAGCACCAGAGACAGCCCCATGGACGCACCCAGCGCCCCCTTTAGCAGTCGGCCAGACCTGCCTGTCTTGGGGCTGCTGCCTCCCAGCCGTTCTGCCTCCATGCTGTCCTGGGGGGGCACACAGAGATACAGGGGGGTAACTCCCGTGTACCTCCTGTTCTCCCTCCCACCCCCATCGCCTCAGCTCCTAACTCTCTCAATCCCTTTCCCAAATCCCCACCGCGGTTCCTCTCTTCTGCCTGCTCTGTCCATTTACTCCTCTCCCTCTTACTCAAACCCTGTCCAGTCTGGAAGGTTCTTCTCTTACCCTCTGGTCCCACCTCCCCAGGAATACCGTGTGTCGTTAGGCTCCTTTAGGGTCCACGTCCGGTGCTGGCACTTTCTCACACTTTGGGTCAGGAGTTCAGGTTTCCTGGAGAAACAGGATCCTGGGATTCTGTCACCAGCCTTAAAGGGCTTCTGGGTCCTGGTTTCACTGGCAGCTGCCCCGCACAGGGCTCCAAAACGCAGAGAGAGAGAGAGAGAGAGAGAGAGGGAGAAACTGGGAGGCAGAGAGAGATGGAAAATAGAGGAAGAGAAGACGAGCCAGTGGAGCAGAGACAGGATGAGTAGCAGCGTCCACAGCCAGGCGAACAAAAGGCCAAACAAAGTAAGAAGTGATTAAGCGCGGCTCTCTTCCACAGGTGGCCGTTTGCTGCCTAACTCTCTCTCTCTTTCTCCCTCCCTTCCTCCCTCCTTCTCCCTTGTTTTTTCTCTCCAGCACCTGCCCTCTGTACCGATGATGACCACGTTTGGTGCCACACGCCACACCCTGCAAGTCGGGACCGCCCGGCCAGGCTTTAGAGTTTAAAAACACACTGCTTTAAGGGTAAATGTCTGATGAAAAGCCGTAATCTACAGAGTCCAGTTATGTAAACAGGGAAAAATGCATGTGTGTGCCGGCCTTAAGCTCAGTGCCATGCTCAGATGGATGTGTTAACACATTAAGAGTGTGTGTATGAGAATGTGTGAGCTTTCAGCCGGACCTGGACGCTTGCGTGTTGAGGCAGACCCTTGGAGCTGGAGCTGACGACAGCATTTTATTAGAAAGTGCTTTTCACATCGTTTGGGAACACAGCGAAGTGCAATCGGAAAATCTGGAAATATCAAAGCATTCACCTTCAAGTTCTAATGGCCGTTGCGGGGTCCTAAGTCTTGCCGACTGAGTTTTGGACACACAGTAGGGCAGCACCAAGCTGTACGGCTCACTGATCTCTGTGATCTCAATTTCTTTATCAACAAAATATCTGAAATACGTGCTTAAGTACGATCTGGTGGTGCCCTGGTATTAGCTACTCCAGTGCACACTGCTAACTTTAGTCATTTCTCTCTCATCTCCCTCCCTCATCTAAGCAGAGTAATATCGGATTCAAAACCTTCGACCCACATAACCCCTCAACCCAGTGCCACCTCGTCTTCTGAAAGAGGCTTTCGGCTGCATTGATCCTTTTATTTTGGACATTAAAAATAGTTCACTCATTTCTGGATGAGTACCAGTGTTTTTTAAACATGTAGTTGAAACTGCTAATAAAAAAACTTGGTCTCGATTCCAACAACCCAAGTAATTACAGGACAAAATCAAAGATTCCATAATGGAAATGGCTGTTTTCCAGCAACTTCAGCCATTATTACTGAAAATAATATATATTGGATGTATTTCAATCTGGTTTCTGGTTAAAAGACAGCATTGAGTCAGCACTTATTAAAGTTATGAATGATATACTGCTTTCTGTGGACTCTAAGGACTATTCAGTATTGATGTTGTTGGATCTCAGTGCCATATTCAACACTGTAAATCACTGCATTCTTTAAGAGCACTGTGTTTTATTACAGTCTTTGTAATTGTAATGTCTGTCTTATTATATTTTACATTTTGCTTAATTTAATTTTTCATTTATATTTACATTTTCCCCCTGCTTTTCATGCATACTTTTTATCGTTGTAAAGCAGTTTGGTCAACCATTGGTTGATTTTAACAGTGCCATATAAATGACTTGACTATGGATACGCAGTGGGGCAGCATGGGGTTCTACATCTCGCTGTCTGAGCATTGGACACGCAGTGGGGCAGCTTGGGGCTCTACGTCTCGCTGTCTGAGCATTGGACACGCAGTGGGGCAGCTTGGGGCTCTACGTCTCACCGTCTGATATTTGGAAACGCAGTGGGGCGGCACGAAGCTACACGTCTCGCTGTCTGACCTCTATATCTCGCCATCTGAGCTTTGGACATGCAGTAGGCCAGCTTGGGGCTCTACATCTCGCAGCGGGGCAAGGTTGAGCTCAACGTTTCGGCTTATGAGCTTTGGACATGTGAAATGGGGCTCAGTGTCTTCTTGTCTGACCTTTGGATGGATGCACAGTGAAATCTTTCAAGATCAAGCTTATTGTCGTTTATTATTATAGGCAATATTTTCCGATGAATGCACACGATTGCCTCCTTTGAAACTGGCAGGGACATCTGGGTTTTTTTTCCCCTGAGTGTTTTGTTTTTCCTGTTTATTGACTGGAAATAACCAAAGAAGACAGTCTGTAAACATCCCCAGCACTAAATCAAACATCCCCCCATGATGCCACTGTGTATGAAGGATTCTGACGGTCTCAGTTGACTCTCCACACAGGTTCAGCGGGTGTAGCAGCCTTCTCCACCCCTCCCCCTTCCCCACCCGCAAAGCTCCACCTCTCCCTCTCAGGCAACACCCTTAGGCTGCTGTAGGCTGTGCCAGCTGGCCGGTGACCACAGCACCGCCCACGCTGGGCGACAGCGTGACAGAGCTCAGGCTACTGCCTGGGACCAAAAGCCTCCACCTGCATTCCTTCCACTTGACTCTGTGCCACCAGGTATGGGCACCAGCACCCATCTCCGCGGGGCACGAATCTCAGCATGCCGCTGTTTTGGGCTCTGCAGATGACTGAGAGCCATGCCAGCCAATCAGAGAGGAACGCGGGAAGAGGAGAGCAGGCGTGGGTAGTACCCCCAGAGGGGAGGCCCTGCGCCGCTATTCCTGGAGCCCAGTCTGGGTGGATTAGGCAAACGCTTCCTGACGCTCCCAGAGAGGGAGGTGAGCGCACTGTCATTATAGCAGTGTGACAGGCAGCTGTGGGGAACAAAGGCGAGTGCAAAGAGTCTTTGCCTGTCAGCCAGTGGAAGGGCACACCAGGAACATAGGGACGCACAATAACACACACACTTCATATTTGGTACCCACAATGTACTATAATACATGACCCCACAAACAGAGACACACACAGATGAAAAAAAGCACTGTGCTGCAGGATAAACCCACCCCCCCTTTCCGAGGTTCTTTCATGGACAGTCAAAGACACCAGAAGTTTGAACCACACTCTCTTTATTGAACTATTTATTCACCCAGCAGTGCAGATCAGACCCAAGATGCCCACAGTCTCCCAGCATCCTTCACTTTGGTGGAAGCACAGCCTTCACAGACAAAACACAGTCATTTAACAGCAGACAGACGGCCTTCCCTCCACACTGAGCGTACAGGCGATGATGGTGCGGCCGCAGCCCGGGCAGACAGCGGCGTTACACATTCAGCGTCTCAGGCGTTAACATGCCGGGCTCAAGGGGCTCATTAAGGTGGGTGATGGGTGGTGCCACACGGGGGGCAGTGCAAATAAAGACAGGATCCATGGCCTCAAAGACACACACATCCGCTTAAAAGGATAGGGACGTGACACTGGTAGGACACCCAACAAGCGGGCGGCAAAAAAAAAGCGAGGTGACACGAAACAGGCCAGGAGGTGGCGCCGGTGAGCAGAGCCAGCAAACGAGCCCTCAGGTGGTTTTCCAGGGCTGGAGATTTACGTTATCTAAAGTGCCATTCATTCTCTGCGTAATGTGATTGGAAGCTCCTGGGAGAGCTGCTCCTGCAGCCCAAGGGCCTCTGTGTCTCTGGTCACACCACCAGGGGTCCCAGCAGCTGGTGGCAGTACGTGCCCCCCCCGCTACCATCTGCCCACCCCCACCCTGTGATACAGGTCTAGATGTCACACGTGTGAAGAGGTACAGCCCCACTGACACGGTCACACAGCTCCCATCCTGTGCAGATACCCCCAGGGCATTCTGGGTTGGGGGGGGGGGTCATGGGTGAGGGAGCAGGTGGGTGCCGAGCAGCTGGGGTCTGACAGAGCATCTGTCGGTGCTGTAGGATGTGGCAGACTGACCACTCGGATACCCACCCTGCCACAGAGGACGCCCCTGCAGGTCTCCCACCTGTGGAGTGACCCCCCCATAAACCGTACTCAGCTCGGCCCATCCAGCTGTGGGGCCTCCCCACCTCTAAGCACGGCCATGGCAGAAAAAAAAACAAGAGGCAGAGGAGGAGAGGCACCCATTTGGGGGTCAGAGCGTGAAGGGAAGAGAAGGAGAGGAGACAGACAAACAGCAAGTCTCAGCTTGGGGGGAAGGACTCTGTACTTCTGTGCAGCGTCACAAACAGCCTCTCAGCAGGAAGGCAAGGCCGCCATTTTCCCTTTGAAACATGCTTAGAACACGCCTATGGCAAGGGATCAGTGCAGTTCGTTTACAGATCAAACCTAAATCAGAGTCACCGTCTTGTCGGGACAACAGAAGCAAAAAACAAACACTAAAAAATAACCCACTACACCCGCTCAGATGATTAAAAAGAGAGAAAAAAAAAGATAATTAAATATAGGGAAGGGGCGTCAGGTGTCTGTGTCTGCGGAGCGGTGGCTGAGAGGATGGCCTCAAAGCCAGCCGCTTGACCCCGAGACAGACGGACAGGAAGAGACAGACAGATGCGCCTCCATCCAGCAAAACCACGCACCAGAAACAAAAGGGGCCTTGTGCTCCATGCAGTGGGCGGGGTCAACTGATTTCAGCCAATCAGAGTGTGAAGACAGGCACCCGCAGGACAGCCCTGCCCAGCAGGAACACAAGGTACATTCTGCAGTACCGCAACAGTAAAAACCTCTTAAAAACCCAAACCACCCCCTCATTCGCGCACACACACACACACACACACACACACACACACAAAGGAAGAAAAACAGCACGAGTGGCCAGAGGACAACCAGGCAGAAGAAGCAGGCACAGCCCCTAAACCACACCTCCACCACGCCCCGGCCACACCAATAGGGTGGGTGGACGGGGTCTACTTCTTCCACACAGTGTAAAACACCCATCTGAAGGGTTAGGGTTAAGAAAAGCCAGGACTTGTACATGGGCACAGTTATGGTACAGTTACAGGTACAGTTACAGGTACCAGTACATTTATAAGCAGCAGTACACAGGGTAGCTATGCATATGAGAGGGGTAGTTACAGGTAGGCAGTGGTAAGGGTATGGATATGGGTATGAATAGGAGTACAGTTACTGCTATGTCTGTAGTTACAGGGAGTTATGGGTGCAGTTGAAGGCTCCGATGCGGACAGGTATTGCACAGTGCTTTGTTTTTGTCTGTTTCTCGGACGTCATCCAGGGGAAAGTGGATATTCAGAGTTTCTGAGGCAGCTCTGAACCCGCCCCAACAGAGCCAGATGCAGGCTGTCATTACTCACACACCCCCACCCCCCAGAATGGCCTGTTCAGGGGGGTAATTACGAGTAATTACAGTGACGTGTCTGCGAAGGATACAGCTCCATGTAGGAGGGGACGCACACCACCTCTTTGGAGAAGCTCACAGGGCAGGACAGCCGTCCCAGCAGCCCCTCGTACTCCAGCAGGGAGTCTGTCAGGTTTGCACAGTTCCCCTGCAAGGGCCATGCTCCGGGTCAGAACCACACTCAGGGGTCAAGACCGCACACTCGGGGATCTCTCTCACCTGTGTGAAGTATTTCCCATCAGGCCGCAGCACTTTGATTGACAGGTCGAGGATCAGACGCAAGAACTCCCATGTTGAATCTGTCACGAGACAGGAGAGACGCTAGAGCAAAGACCATGAACAGAACAAAAGACTACAGACAGCACAGCAGAGCAAAGACCTCAGACAGCACAGAGGAGTAACGCAATTCATACATATGCATATCAGTATACAAGAAGGCTTCAGTGTGAATAAGTGAGGAAACACTGCCCCCTAGTGGTTGGTCCTGGTTTTACCTTCCTCTGGCGATGTGGAAATGGGCACCGCCGTCAGGTCGTTGATTACGTAATCAAACATCCTTCCTTCTTCTGCGAATTTCTTCAGGACAGGAACGCAGTCCTCCACCAGCACCTGGAGAGGGAGGCGGTCAGACAGCAGCTCCCTCCACTACTGTCTAACTGCAAGCATGACCATACGCCAGTACCTGGTAACAGTCTCCCTGCAGGCTGTCCAGCACATCTCCGCACGTCTTCCTCATGTGTTTCCGGCAGCCATCGATCACCAGCTGGTCGATGTGAAACTCCGTCAAGGAAAATAGCCCTGGGGGTGGGGACACAGGGAGGGAGAGCGGCGCGACCAAAGGATATCTCCACCATGGTGACCATCTTGGGCTTGAGCTTGACAGCCTCATGCAGGATCCCTCCATCGCCTCCTCCAAGCACCAGCACCTCCTTCCCAGCATACTGCTCCCGGCCCCCACCCATGATGGCCTGCGTGTATGCCAAGTCACTGTCGGCCATGTCTGTGGGGGCCACCAGAGAGCACTGCGTGAAAATGTGTGGTGTAGTACCACTAACTGACCACAGAGGGCACTGCAGCAAAGACTCCCACTCAAGCTGTCGGTGGCCACAATCACACCACCCTACATACTACCTGACCTCAGGCACACCAGCAAATATGCAAGTATAGGTGTGACGCTGGCATGTGCCCAACCCCGAGCTCCCACTGGTGGGCTGGGTGCTATGCTGAAAGAAGGGCTTTTAGTGTCACATCGATTTGTTTGCATACTTTATGTACATTCCGCGGAAAGAAGTAACTCACTGACGTCCCCGTTGAGGATGAGAATGTTCCCAAACTGGCTCGAATGCAGGATCTTGATGTTCTGGTAGTCGGAATCCTGTTCATAGACGACCTCGTCAATGTCGTACTCCACCAGGCGCCCATCTGCTGTGGGCCAGTAGCGGTCCACATCTGCGCCTCGCCGTAGGGCCGGCAGTCTGGGGTCATGGTGGGGAGACCAGGCACATCAATATGGACACAATGCTACAGCCGCACAGAGCAGATGCTACAGCCAAAGCACACCAACAGCAGCTACAGTTCGCTGACCAACAGCAGCTACAGTTCGCTGACCAACAGCATTTAACCAGAAACCTAAACCGCACATGTCATGAAACACAACCCCGATTGGTCTGAATGGAATGGTTGGTGAAGTATGCCTCATGTTGATTGGTGGAGCCCCGAGCGCACTGAGGCTCTTCGCCTCCCCCAACCCCGCAAGTCTCACCTCTTCATCCTACTGATGGTGCCATGCAGAAGAGTCTTCAGCTTAGCCTCCAGCGAGTCAAGCAGCTGAGACGGGAGATGGGGGAACATGTGAGATTGGAGAGGAGAGCAGGGGGAACAGTGCACCTCCTCCCTGCCTGCTGCTCCTCCTGAACACGTGAGATCCGAGAGGTGAGGGAGACAGCGCGCCTCCTCTTCGAGGACCCAGCATTTCCCAACACGCCGCAACCGAATCCCTCACATCCTACTCGTTGAGCCGCTTCTTGTTTCCCTTTCGGCACATTCCTCCCGCGCCTCCCTCCCAGACAACCCCTTGAAAGCCACACCTACGTGGTCCACATGTGCAAGATCCTCTTCTTCACTGCATTGCAGATCAAAGGTCACCAGCCCATGGGAAAGGATGCGGAGGATGAGGAACCTGAGGGCACAGAGGAAAGCAGCATCAGCCTAGTGTAGCATGTTGTTCACCAGATCCTGCCGCTCACCCTCCCCTGGTTGCTCCCCCATCCCAGAAGTCACATGATACTGTGGAAGTGAACCTGACTTGTACAGACACAGCCGGCCTGGCTACCTGCCAGTCTCAGCCGGAATAGCCACAGACAGCCAATAAAATTACAAGGAATGTGGAAGCATTCACATGACCCGAAGCAAACAGTGGCAATCTGGATGTGTCATGTTTGCGTAGCTGTGACAACAAATGCTGAGGCGTCCTGAGTCCAGGCATGGCGAGTATGATGAGAGTGATGAGGGTGAGGATGATGGTGGTGGCCCAGGGCCGCTTACCTGCCATTCTTGCCGATGAAGGTCGCCAGGTATCCATGGCCTTCCGTGTTATGAACCATCTCTGTCATCTCCTGCTCCTGGAAAATGGTCTGAAGTCCACGCACAATGGAGGGAGAGTCGACTGAAGGGAGGGGTGGGGGGGGGGGTTCACAGGAGATCGTCAGAATGCACCTGTGACAGCGAGGTAGCTTAAACACACATGGGAAGGTCAAATCATTGATGTTCCCATCGCGTTCCTGTCCTGTTCCTCCAGGATTTAAACTTCATCCTGTCACCTGACGGTCACGCCGCGGCTTCAAAAATAAAACAGGAAGTACAGGAGTAACAGGAAGGCCCGAAACACTACTCCATCACAGCTTAAAAGATTTGCTTAATAACGTCACTTAATAACTGGAAGGTCATTTAACCTAAAACATCAGTTAATAAAATTACTTAATAATGTTGATTAATAACGGGAAGGTCACTTAACCCGAAACTTTACTTCATCACATAGCTTAATATATTCTCATAATAACATCACTTAATAACTGGAAGGTCATTTAACGTGAAACTTCAATTCATCACATCGGTTAATAAAGTCACTTAATACTGTCACTTAATAGCAGAAAGGTCAATTAATCCTCATAACGTAATTCCTGCTCACCCGAAAGTGTATGACAGAGCTACACTAAGACACACACAGACACGCAGCAGTCTGTCCACCTTGCCAGTAACACACTCACAGGAGGTTTGTTTTCCCTCACGTTGCCGAGATAGAAATGTTTGGCAAACCACAAAGCATCATGTTTTATTCTTTCAGATAAGATAAACTCCATTATGAGTTTCACTTTGGCAAACGGCGGTGGAAAATTCCAAAAATGGTCTACAGGGGGCACGGGATTTTTATGCATTTCATTCACCAGTGAGATCAACAATGAAAAGTATCATTTGATATCACGTAAATTAATTGATTCAAAAACTTTAGATGACTACGACAATATACAATTATGGCTAAGAAAGAAACTGGGATATTGCAAGAGGTTCGTTTTCATTGTTGGTGTCATAAAATAAAACCTCCCACAGCGATAATTCATTATCCACACGAACAGGAATTTAGCAATTATTCATCGTAATACTTCATCATCATGAGATGCGGGCGTAGGACTGACGTTCGCCTTTCAACATGCGCTTTCGCGGACAGCATCGACCGCGCATGCGCAAGAAAATAAGTAAGAGGCACTAGTTCGTGGTAGCATGGGCTTTCAAAGATCAGCCGTCAATGACGAAAGAGTAGGGGAAGAATGATTGTTGTAGTAGTTATGATGCGCGGCTGTATGAGGAGAGTCCTTCACATCTAATTTCTCATACAGTCGTGACATTATATTGAGGTTTTCGGTATTTTAAAAGGCAGCACTGATCCGACATTTCGAAATCTTGACAATAAAATTTGCCGATCGGATGGATGCGGGGTCCGGCTGATTTTGTCGTCTGGATTTCAAAATGCCGAGGTATGTCTTAACCTTCACTAATAACTTTAAAACTGTTCACACAAGTTTGCCTGTTTCACTACACTGGTTGTTTTTGCGTGTATTGCAATACATCTGCCCTCTGCGGGTCTGGTGGAATTTCACTGTTGTATGCATGCACCGACCATTCAGATCTGCAGCCAAACGTAGTATGAAAACAAGCTATCGCACGGACGACTGTTGCGGTAATAGAAGTAGCGGAAAAGAGAAGGATGAACTAGGCTTAAGGAAATGCCAGCATCAAATCATGTTTACAAGCACGCGAAACACACGGCATACACGAATGGACACGGTTTTGATATTAAATCAGGTGCGTGCTGTCCCTGACAGACAGCAAGCTCCCTCAGTGACATACAGCGATGAATGGTTCCTGCGGACCAGCTATACATCACTCGGCACAAACAACCGCAGGTCCCATTGGTGCGAGCCCGGGGGCTGCCGGGAAGGAGATCAGATCAGCTCCCACCCCCCAGCCACTGCGGCATTGCTTTCATATGAGATTTGCACAAGGTTGCAGAGATGGGGCAACGCTGCGGTCGCTGCAATCGGACGAACGTTAAACGGGCACTTGGGCAGCGGAAGGGGGTGCGTCAGTCCGCTTCCCCCGCGAGGCTGCAGTGGCACAAAGTGAAAGCGACCCCGCACTGCAGACGCTTTAGACATGCTTTATATGCGACAGACACCCGCATGCAGACGAGGGCCGGGGATTAGAGCACGCCGCTCCGCGGGAAAGGCCGCCTGCGCACCCCGAGTGACCCATCCGGGGAGGAAGGGACCCGGTACTGTAGTAGCACCGTAGCCCGCTGTCCCTTCGCTTTTGTCCGGCGCGGTGAGGTGCCCAGTTACCCCGATTAACGATGCCCCGGCGCGGGCATAATAAGGCAGCCCGGCTGCCTGTAGCCGACGCAGCGTTTCCCGGCTGGGCAGAATACAGGAAGGTCACGGCGGAAAGAGACAGCAGAATCGCGGCTACCTATCGAGGCGAGGCGGCCGGTGGTCAGTCAGGCCTGCCACCACTCCGGACGCCGGCCGTACGCACAGACACAAAGGATCAGCCGCCGGGAAAGTTTGGAGAATCGAGCCGCTTACCTGGCGCGGAGAGGCGCACGTCCAGAGTATAGTGTCGCAGGGCCATGATGAGCACAACCTTTCGCCATGCCTGGCGCGAGCCACCGTCTGAAACTGCGAGCCTGCGGGTGACACTGCGGAGACACCGGAGGTGCGCTCGCGGATTCGGCGCAGACAGGCGGGCGGGCGGAGCCAGGGGCGGGGCCAGCACGGCGCGCCCCCGAGGCTATGGGCACTGAGGCTCGCTGGACGTATTTCAAGTTTCTGTTTTTCCCTCTTTTATATGAAACGTAAACGCAGACAGGCACGTTTCAACGCGTTTTTATTTAACAGATTGCACAAATGACTGTAAAACAAACTGACAGGGACGGGCAATGAAAGTTGTCTTTGTGAAGGCTTCCTGTTTTTGAAACCGAACTGAAAGACCGCTCCAGGTCTCAAACACTGACACCCACAATGACAGCCAGTAGTCCCCCAATTCAGGCAGCTCTGCCTGATGATGATGATGATGGCTTTCCTCTTCCCTTCCGCAGTAAGAAAAGGGAAAAGTGCTATTACCACATTACGAAACATTTAACTATTTAAACCAGCAGGTATCAATAATATACAAAAATTTCAGTAAAAAACGGACATTTATAAACACAGTAACTTTGTGGGACGCTCCCAGAGGGTGCAGTCCATCCCGGGAGCCCCCAGCTATGGCTTGGTCCAGGTTAGGACCCCATTTCTCTGCAGTGCCTGATACAGCCTTAGGGAAGACTGTAGGGCATGGAGGACCACTAGAGGGCCATCTGAGAAAGGAAGGAAGAGTCTGAGCAGTTCAGTGAATGTAATCCGAAGCAGAGTGATGAGGGAAATGGATGGAAACAGGTGAAATTCCCGAAAGCGGACAGCAGATTCCACCTTCCGGTCCCTGATGGTGGGGAGAGGAGCCTGTGGGCGGCTGTGTACGTTTAAAAAATGGCCTCCTTACTCAAGGGTCACATGTCAGACCCCATAAAAACATGGTACAGCCAGTTATCATTAAACAGCCCAAACCACAGGAGAGTCTGATCCAGGAGATCCAGTATGAGCCACGATAGGGGGGCATGCTAGGAGTGGGCAGCCCCCACAAAAGCCGGGCATTGTGGGAAACTCCGTCCCCCTCTGGCAGCGAGGTGAGGCCTAGCGCGCCGTCACCATCCAGAGGCCCAGGGCGACGTTGGCGGCCAGCAGGGCACTGCCCCCCAGCAGGATGCAGAAGGCCAGCAGCTCGCGGCTGCTTCTCTCCACCAGCACGGAGCTCAGTGCTGCCTCCAGGAACGCCGTCAGCATCCACTGGCCATCCAACGCGAAGCATGGCACTGCATTCACCACGGCCAGTGCCCCCGACAAGGACACCACATATCTGCAGGTGAGGTGTGTCAAGGTTCTGTGGGTGGGGTTTGAGGAGAGGCAGGCCCAGAGACACTGAGGAAGCTACTCCCCCCCCACACACACATGCATGCATATATACAGAGAAATCCACACACTGCCCATCGCCCACATGCACAGAGTGCATATGCAGAGTACCCACCCCAAACACACCAAGGCTGTGCACCATTCAGAAGTAAATTGAGAATGGCCCAGAAATTCCAGATCCAATTTGTGAATGTGAACTGGAGTTGAAAGCATGTCGCACAATTACAATTCATATTTGAATTTAAGTTGAATATGGAATTAAATTCTAATTCATATACATAGTGTATGAATTATTCATAAATGTCAGTATACACTGCATTCATTGCTATAAAAATGTCATGTTATTCAGAATGAAAGAATGCGACATTTATTACTCAATACAATAAATAATTTAACTGCCATGGTGGATCTTCTCATAGTGAAAGTTTAGCGTCCAGCCAAAGAAATGCCACAAACTCTTTTTTTAGATTGAAAGTCAAACTATTCCTTCACCCGACACCAAAGCTTCACGTGATGTCACTCCACACCCAAGTTAACCGTGCCTAGCCGAGGGTGCCAGCCTTTTCCCCTACTGGAAAGGAAACCAAAGTAGCAATCCTGAGCTAGCGCAACCAGCCTGCTAATATCTTGCAATACCAGCTTTCTTTGTATCCACTGAGAGAATCTTCTGTGAAGCACTAAAAAAAATTCAGGCAAGAATGCAGCTAAATCACAAGGCCTTTGAAGGTCTTTTGCTGACTGAATGTAACAATATTTGGAATTGAAAAAGTATTGGAATAAAACAACTGAATTTGCCATGATGTTTTGCTTCTTGCTATAGCAATACAGTTGAACAGAAACACAAAACGTATTGTTTTACAATTGAAGTACCTAAATAATGTACAGTTTTTAAAAAAGTGTTATTTCTAAGCCTCAAAAAAGGCGGGGGGGGGTAATGTTTTTACTGGGAAAGGAGCACTCTATCTGCCTTCAACAAAAAAATGGTGAGAGTAGTGTAGTTTAATTCAGTAATTTCATAAAGTGCTTTTCTGAACTTTCAAATGTGTCATAGTATCATAGCCACGTAGCTGTAATAGTATAAAAGAAAGCATCATTCTTTGGCTACTTGCATGTAGAAAAGGTGCTATATTAAGAGAATAAAAAAAATAAGCAAAAAACATTTATGATCTCCTGAAAGTGTGTAATTCACATGCCAAGCTTAAACAAAATCGAAAATGGTGATGCAAAAACTTTTTTGTAAATTGGTTGAATTAAAATAGAATGACCCAACTAATATACAAAAACACTTAACCTGTAGGTGGAAAGACTGAGAGAGCCAAAATAAACCAGATGTAAATTATAATTATAGACTAAAGGTAATACAATTTTTTTTCTCTTATAGTCACACAAATAAAAACTTCACTTACTCATACTGTACATATGCAAGCTATCATGTAGAAAGTGCACTTAGCGATTCCTGTGCCTCCCCCCCCCCCCCCAGCATGTAGAAAGGATACTTGCAAAACACCTCGATGACACTAGGCAGGTCCAGGTGGAGGAATCCAAACCGGGGGGAAAAATTGGACAGACTGACTGGGGGGGTGACAAAGAGTAGAGGGTGAGAAATGCCCATGTAAATGGTGGGAGGCGTCCGGCAAAAGCCTACCCGCATACTGCAGGTGTGGTGTGTAGCCCACGAACAGCATGTCTGGCTGGGGGGGGTGCCGGACCCGCACCAGCCGAGTCTGGTTCTCCAGGGACGGCACCACGCAGAGGCTCGGCCCCAAGTCTGCCTGGCAGTCGACATCGCTCTGGCAGGTACGGGACACAGCGACGGTCTTGCGGGCTGGCAGGCAAGCGTACTGCAAAGGAGCAGGGAGAGCTGTCAGTGCATACGTGTCTGCGTGAGCGTGTCCGCGCCCCGTGAGCGTGTCCGCGCCCCGTGAGCAGTGACAGCTGTGTGTGTCCACGCCCCATGTGGGCGGAGAAACCTCTAAGAATGAAGTCAACTGCAGGCGGGAGCTGGAATGGCCTGTGCAAGCATCGTCATGGAGACTGTGCTTAATTAGGGTGTATCTGTGACCTTTACTCACAAACATGCTCAAGTTAACTGATCAAAAGTCTGATGGGAATCTGTGACATTTTCCATGACATCACCCTTTGTTTACTAAACAATAAAACCTCTCCAACCACACAGAGTCGTGCAACTGAGCAGCTAACACTGCAAGGCAGTAAAACGCTGTGCCGGTCACACAGTGCTCCCCAGGCTGATCACACTCATGTCTGTAGGGAAAGCTGCCCAGGGCCACCGTGCACCACCCCTCTACTGACAGGGCTGCCTATGAGACAGGAAGAGGGGACAGGAAGTGGCAGGAGGTGGCAGGGACTGTCACTGCACTCACCATTTTGCTCTGTAGGTGGCTGCTGTAGGAGAAGCAGAGGTCTGTGAGCGTGCTGTTACTGCAGCACTCCATGGTGCCATCCAAGCGGCGGTATGCTGGGGGGGGGGGGCACAGGAGAGAGAAAGGCAGAGAGCTCAGCTGTGTCTTGGCTTCTTACTAAATTAGAACCAAAATTAAAATTACTTCTGGTTCCCACTTGGCCCCCCATTTTCTCACCCCCCAAACCCCCTTTACCCCAGTCCCCCCTCAATTTTTTCCTGGCTCTGCTCCCCTCATCCTTCCCTTTACCCCCGGCCCCCCGCCATTTCTCGCTGGGGGTGCGGCCGGCCGGGGGGGTGGGGGGGGGGGCGGGCGGGTGGGGGGGGGGGGGGGGGGGGGGGGGGGCGG
>JAODJX010000083.1:23817629-23839120 GCA_026776945.1 Isichthys henryi
TGGCCCCACCCCCAAATACAGCCTGTCTGCCCTGGCCCCACCCCCAAATACAGCCCATCTACCTGGGACCCACTCCATTCCTGAAACATGGCAAAATGAAACATTTATAAGAGGAAGACAGACAGAAGGAAGATAGCAAAGAAGAGGAGAACCAAAAAAAGAACGAGTGTCATGTTCCCCGTCAATGATGAACAGCTCACCTGAATAGACCCTGACGTCCAGAACATTTCTAATGACGCAGAATCATTAACTTCAAACAGTCTGGTAATTAAGCAATGCACTTCTGAAAAATTAGGACAAACCTGGGACAGAGGCAACATGGCTCTCTGTCGCCCCCTAATGGTGAAAAGTTACTAAATCAAAAGGTCACCCTGCAGACCACAAAATAAATCAGGGTTCCCTAGTGCTGACACAAACACACTCATTAAACCTGGAAATCAGCAGATTAAGATGTGTTCGAACTGGGAAATCTGCGAACTAGGGAACCCTAAAGTAAATCTTTACCACTGAACTGTGGTCAAGCAACTGGTCCATACAAAAGTGACAAGGTACACAATTAAGGAAGAAAATGAGTTTTTCAATGTGAAGAGCCACTATAAATGAGTGGCTTTTGCTGAAAACACCCTTTTTAAAGCAGGATATAGCCAGATAAATTTGTCACTGAGAACATCCATCAAGGGCCCAGCCTAAAAGCTCTGGTGGTGTCCTGCAGAAGGCAGAACCCCATCCTAGGAAAGAGGGGAGCAGAATTGCAGGAGGTGCTGCTGATCACACATTACACTGCAGCAACCCCAGGGGGACATACAGCAATGAAATACATGGCAAGAATGACACAGCTGAGCCAACAAAGCAGAAACATGGTGGAGGAAAGACATCAGAACTCAGGGGACATCAAGAGCTCAAGTTGAGTGGAGAGGGACCAGGGTGCAAGGGGACACAGTGAAAAGGGCAGCAGTACACCAAGGATTGAGGGCCTCAGGGGGAGAAGGCGAGGTGGTCAGGGACACACTGAGGATTAGGCGCAAGTCAGCGAGGGGGGCAGGGATGCACTGGGGATCAGGCGCAAGTCAGTGAGGGGGGCAGGGATGCACTGGGGATCAGGTGCAAGTCAGCGAGGGGGGCAGGGATGCACAGGGGATCAGGTGCAAGTCAGCGAGGGGGGCAGGGATGCACTGGGGATCAGGTGAAAGTCAGCGAGGGGGGCAGGGATGCACTGGGGATCAGACGCAAGTCAGCGAGGGGGGCAGGGATCAGGCGCAAGTCAGCGAGGGGGGCAGGGATCAGGCGCAAGTCAGCGAGGGGGGCAGGGATGCACTGGGGATCAGGTGCAAGTCAGCGAGGAGGGCAGGGACACAGGAACAGGCTACACCATCTGGGAGGTATTAATCCATGTAATTTAATGCATGATCATTAAGCATCCAGCCCTTACAGTCAGCGAGTCAACAAACGGTGCAGCTGCTGCCTGAGACAGAATGGAGGGCAGCACCGGATGGAGGGGTGAAACCCCTCTGGCAATGATACTGAGATACACTAAGAACTAAGGCCCAGAGACAGGGGGAGGCAGAAGAAGCAAAACACCACGACAGGGAGGTGGAGTAGTTTGAATCAACATTAAACATAAATCAAATTCACCAAACATGAAAGAAGTGACGGGGATGAAACATGAAAGCAGTGGCAGAGTTTCCGAGCGGCCAGAGCTGTAAACATCATACTGAGCACATGCAGTGTGGTGGATCTCTGTCAAACAGTGCAATACAGGCCGCCCTCGGGCTGCATCTGTCAGTGTCGCACTGCTGGACCTTCACCATGACCTGAAAGACGATCCAGTGGGCTGATATCCCCACCCCCAAGGGCTGCTCTGTGTCTTCCTTTTTTGGCCATCAAATCCATAATAAGCTGACCCACAGCCGAATGGTCATGATCTGGCTCTGAGAGTGCTTAAAGACCCTTTGCGTCACCATGACACAGAGAGACAGGAAACAAACCTTTTAAAACGCAGATTTATTCAGGCCCTGATTCCCTGCGGTGCAGCTGAGAAGAGACCACAAAACAGCTGGTAGCATAAAGCAGCAGACGTGTCGGTTACATGGCCTCCCAAAGTGTCACTGCCCGCCTGCATGTCCGTACTCAGAACCCCCCCCCCCCCCCACAGTCCGGACCGTATGCCTCAGACAGAACCAGGGAGGTACAATAGAGGAATAACGATTCCTTTGGATTTGGTGGGGCATACTGCTACACACAAAAGCAGCAGGGCCACAGGTCACCCAGCACCTCTACAAGCCTCACGCATCTTCATTTGCTGGAGTATCTTCATCTGTCCATCTCACCAATCGGTGACTGGAAGAGAGAGAGAGAGAGAACATGCTTGGGCTGGGGAGAGAGCGAGCATCTCTCTGTCTCATACACAGAAACAGCCTCAGGGACACAAACATAAGGCGGGCACTGACCTTTGGCACTGTTTTCAGTCTGGCGCCAGCGTGGTCCAGGGCGGTTCTGAATGCGGCTTGATTTGCTCTGCGGACCGAAAACGGGTCTAGTGAATCCAAGCCGCGTCTCGGAGACACTCCCCTAGAGGGATACACAGCACATCAACGACATAAGTAGCTGCCCCCTATAGGAAGTAGATAATTAAAATAAACTCCTACTAATGTTCCCAGCAGCCCAAATTGCACTATGGAAGTGACCCTCCCCAGGAAAGCTGGTCCCGCCTCTTACTGCCTTGTTGCCCTTCTGCCCAGCTGCCGTCCAGCCTCCTAAGTTGCCCTGGGCCTTGCTGGAAAACTTGGTGTCACTCTGCATGCTGGGACATAAGGTTACTGCCATTAGCCGCTATCCCAGAGTGCCCAGCATTGCTACAGTTCACATAACTCTGACATCACTGGGTCATTGTAACTGCTGTCCCAACGCACTGACACAAATCACTTGTCTGTGTCTCACCTCCCAGGGGCCTGGCAAAGGCCCACACCAGGAATGGTGACCTTGACCTCCTCCAGCCGCTCTTGCCGGCGGCGTTCCAGGTCATGCCGGAGGTCACTGGGGTCATCCGGTGCTCGCCGCTTAAGACAGGAGAAACTGGAAGTGATTCGACAGGATCAAACAGAACCGTGTGGCCCATTTGTGAGCCATCGAAACAGAATCAATCATGAGGATGAAGAGAGGATAGGAATCCTGCACTGCCATCCGGGGATAAAACACAGCACCGCAGCACCTACTTGTTTGGGCCCGACGTTCCGGAACGCTCTCAGCTCTGACAGGGACATGTCGATGCGTCTGTAAAAGCCAGATATCGTTACGTATGACACACATACACCAACTGACAGACTGCATGTGAGCGACAGCATGTACCAGTGTGGGGGGTAACCTGTTTATCCGGGGGCTGCTGGCTCGTCCAGGCTTCTCCTCCTCCACCTGCTCCTCCTCCACGTCCTCATTTAACTGCCTACTCTGGACAGCGGAGAACCTCTGGTTGAGGGTCAGGAGTGGCCTCTTAAAACAGCGTTCTGTTAACAAGACAGAGATCAAATCAAATAGCCGATGCTGAAAAGGGCTGCTGTATGATCTGCAAGAGCTGCCCGTACTCCGTGATGGAGGAAGGCCGCTCGTGCATGGCTGACCTTTGACCTGATGCACCAGAGTGATGATCTCTTGGGCAAATGTCCCCGAATGGGCTGTGTTCTCTCCACGGGTCCCCAATTGCTCCAGCGCCGGCAGGAAGTCCAGACGCTGCCGGCCCACGCTGACCAGGTCCAAAGACAGTTGCCGGTCCGTGGAGGACAGGGACTGGCTAGAAGGACATGAGAGAGTTAGTGGTTGCTTATCGAGGGAGTCCTGCTGACATGAGAGCACCACCAGTCGCGACAGGTCCTCGAGATCCTGCATGGAGGAGCCATTTCCCAGCTACACGAGCGACAGTCACACTTACCATCTACAGAGTGGTCTCTCGTTAAAGTTATGAACAAAATTTTCAAGAGGTCACAGCATTACTTTAGGTGCGTTGGAGATGATTTGGAGAATAAGGTTTACATCTGGTGAAAACCTGGCAGGCAACTCAAAGCCAATGAGACAAGTGAAAGTTCATGCTTCCCATCCAAATTTACTGTGTTAGTATCTCAACTGATTCAGATCAATAAATGTAAGATTTCCTGTTTCTCCTCCAGGGATGCTGAGCGTTCAGCTTCAGGACAAGCAGCCCATAGCAAGCTTCCTTCAGCATAGCTCTGGGCTGGAATCACATCCAGAGGGAGATTGTAAACTGGAAGCTCCGATAGACACCAGCCATCAGTATGCCTGCTCTCCAAGATGTATCTTCGGCCAAAGCTCAAGTTCCTCAATCCCATCGGTCATCTCTGACTACATGAGGTTTTGAACTTTGCATCCTTATCAACTGTCAGCAACAGGTGACGGTGGGAAGAAATATTTTTGAAATTATGGGAAGTGTGTCTGTCAATCCATGATTAAAATGAAACAAACACTGAAACAAAAGGAAGGATTACTTTGCAACTTCGTCCATATTCTTCTGTCTATTTACACCTGTGGACTACTTCTGAAATAGATGTTAGAAAACCTGACTTTGGATCCAGTGCTAGCTGGCTCAGCTCAAAGACTGTAGGGATTTAAGATGGTTCAGAAACCCAGACACATCCAGAATGTAATACTCCAAGGCGGTAATGCCGTCAGCTAGATGATCACCAAATAAAATACAACAGCATGGCCCTCTTCGAATCTTCAACTGAAGTAAAATACTGAAACGTACAGAAGTGATTTCAGTTGGCAGTTTGGTTTCTTGCTTCTTGGTTCTTTGGTTTCTTGTTCTTTAATTCTGACAGTTGTAAAACTACAGTTCTACTTTTACAGTAAACTTAAAGCTCATGGGTCCCACGCAGCCGAGAAACCAACTCATCAGTTAGGCGACTGATCATCACGAACAGAAGCATGATGCAGCTCTGTGTCAAGGCAGTCATGGTAGTGGTCAGCGTTCATGTCCCAGAACACCCAGCTGGCCTCTCTTTAAAGACAGTGTAAAACTGGCAACCATTCAGCTTCCAGAGGGAGCTGCTGCATCACTGACTCGTGTCTTCCAAATGACCCCACCTGGCATCCGCTACCTGCTTCCTGTGCTTAGCATCCATCAAGGCTCCACCCTTGAACCCAAATGTACGTATTCCTTCCTACTGCAAGGTCACTCGGATGAGAAGTGATAAAGCTGGCATACCATCCACTCCGCATCCTGCCTTGGGGCCTGGGCTTCCCAGCAGATGTCATGGATACCAGACAGCCATTAAAAGCTTCTGTTTTCTGCCTTCACAGAAATTCATGCCTAGAGGTTGCAGGATCTATTCAAGCTTCAGCTTCATATTCATGAGAAGAATCACAGGAAGGGATTTTTGATGAGTTCCTCCTGAGCATTTGTTGGGTCTTCTGTGACGCAATTTTCAGCCATTGAAAGTCGTCGGGCTGAGAGTCAGTGACTGTGGTGCTGGTGTGAGAGGCACAGTTGAACACAGCTGGTCCTCATCAGCGCTGTTTTGGCTGATTTAACATGTTGAATCAGTGTCAGAGCTCTCTGATACAATTGTTTGTCAACTGCTTCAGCACAAAAACTCGCAGTTATGAGGCATGTGAGCAAACTGATAGTCATTTATTCATTCAGCCAGCCAGCCAAAAACTTCTGAAAAAGGCTGATTTACCAATCATTTCAGTGGCCTTCATCCTGCAAGCCCTCCAAAACAGACATATCCATTGCTTAAGGATCAAGGAGACGATGATCATTAGTTGTCAGATAAAATGGTGACTAAAATCACATTAGTGCATAACTGTGGGAAGAGGTAAATGTAAATATTCCAGTCTCCTTCCTGCATTTACACATCAATAGAAGACATGAATATATATCATAAATGACTTTACACTGGAATGTACTGATGAGACCTTAGATCTTATGTGAGCACGTTTACCATGACTGCTTGTATTCTTCACCTGGTTTTTGGCATTGTGGTAACTCATCCACAGAGTCAGATTCCAGCCTTGACAGGTGTCATTTTAAAAAATGCAATTGTATTCCAAAGACTGAGCTTCTTCGGTTCCTTTTGGCATCAGCCAAAATACTCTCATGTTACATTCCTCCTTTTATCTCTTCATAGGATCCCTACAGGCACTTGCATCAAGGTTAAGTCCTTGGTGATGGCTTTCAAAACCATTAATGGACAGGCACCGATCTCCACCAAGATGCTTCTCAAGACCTAGTCCCATCTTACAGTCTTCGATCAGCAAAACAATGGCACTTGAAGATTCCTCCACCATGTAAAGAGTCTCACTTCAGATGATTCTCTTGTGCAGTTCTCTGATGGTTGAATGAGCTGACGAACCACATACAGTTATCAGATTCCCTCTCCACCTTCAAGAAAAGCCTCAAGACACACCTATTCCGGGAATTCCTGTACTAACCTGACACCAGTCTATTTTCCCTGAATGTCCTTAATGGTATACTTTCTGTTCATTGAATAATCGTCTTACTAGGTTCTTGATTTGTTCGGAAGATGATGTGTAGCTCTCGCTCCAATACTGCTTACACTTGTACCTGTACAGAGGCTCAGTCTAGCTGCACTCATCCCGTTTTGATTCCTTGATGTCCGTTTGTAATGTTCTAATTTGCATCATTTGCAGGTGACTTTGGACAAAAACATCTGCTAAATAAAAATAAATAAATGTAAATTCAAATTATCATCCCTTTCACTCAAAATCCAGGACAAGTACTGACAGACCTTCTTCTACAGGATGGACATTAGGAGAACACACTGCTCCTCTGTGTTTTTCCCATGTAACACAATTTTCTTAAAGGAGCTCTTCCTCCATCTCAGGCCTAGAGGGTGCACTTCACAATCCAGCTGTGAACTGTACTCAATACCATAAGACAATATACCATAACAGATGCAAGGTCGGCAAGTTCACGAAACAAACACTATATAGTAAGATTCAACAGCAGACTACGTAGTCCTTTATCCTTCCGGCAGAAACCAGAAGCCCACAGCCTTTCAACACTGTTTGTACCACAAAGGTCCTCCGAAAGATGGGGTACGAGACCACAGTGGGAACAGAAAGGCAGCAATGAACACCAGTGTGTCTTACGCCCTAGCGTACTGTGAGCACAAGAGGGAAGCATGAACTTTCAACCACTGCCTGAACTCCCGACAACTGCAGCGATACTATACCTGTTTCCTACTGCAGGGCCCCCCATGTCCACCTTGATAGTGAGAGTCTCCTGGGGGCGGTCTCTGCCACATGCTGCAGTGGGAGTCCTCTCCCCTTTGTCAGGCCTCGTTCCTGTCGCCTTGATCTTGCTCTGCGGTGGCATTTGCAGCATTTTGTTTGTAGCTAAACTGGGTCCAACACATCGAAGGTCAACATCCCCATTAGCATCCACTGTCAGGCAATTAAGGAGGTCCTGAGACATGGGTTTGGCCTGTGATTCCTGCTGTCTTGGCAAACTTTGGGTTGAGGTCCCCTTATTCCGAATGGGGCTCCTCCTTTCGCGCACGGGGCTCCTCCTTTCGCGCACGGGGCTCCTCCTTTCGCGCACGGGGCTCCTCCTGTTCTGCAATGGCCCGACTCTGAGCTCCTTTTGTCCAAGACGAACCCTCTCCTGCTGCTCCTCTCCCGACCAGTCTCGCTCTTCACGAGCGTGTCTTTGGAGTTCACTACGATAGTAGCGATTGACCTGCGAGGGCGGACCATGGTCCGAGATTCCATGGTCATATTCCACAATGACGTGCCCCCGCCCTGGGCTGCTGGTGTCCCGATGTTCCCTCCCTGATCTCTCCTGTAAGTGCTGGAAATCCGGTGAATGAGCACCTTCCACAAACCTGTGTTGACAAAGCAAGTAACAGTGTTCAACACACATACACACAGAGTATTAAACTCAGTGCTCCTCATCACACCCACCACCAGTCCTAACCTTGCACTGTAGCGCTCTGCACTACATGGTCACCTTCCACATTCACACACATAGGCATCAGTCATATCTTACAGACAAATGGACCCTTTGCATGGGGCATGCAGTAGGTGAGTATTTCTCTTCATGGCCTTGGGCTTGCGAGCACAGCTACCCGATCACTACGTCCCGGAATCACCCCAAGCGGGAGCTTCTGCAGTAACTGGTAGACCCATTGGCGATGTCCCCAATACTGACACACCTCTGTCTTCGTCCAGGATGGTAGAAGGCTGTCTCTCTGTGCTCCCTTGCTCCTCTCTCTGGAACCCATTCTTGCTGCTCCTGGTGGTTACTGCTATGGCTACCCCTGTCCCATCCAGAAAGCGAGTCTCTCAGGTTGAGCCTGGCGTCATAGTGAGTGTCCGGTGAGGGCACCCTCTTCCTGGAGAAAACCCTTTCTTCGGGGTACCTCTGGAAGTTGTCATGGAAGGCTGTGCCCCTCCTGCTACCACTGCCACTCCGCTGCCCTGGGCTTTGTGGCCATCTTCCAAAAGAATGTCGGTGTTCATCATGACCCCTGTCCAGTGCTGATGGTGGGCTTCCACGTCGCCTGACAGTGCTCCCGGGATGAGGGGATCGTCTCTGGGGACTACGGGAACGGCCTCTCTTCCACATCCGGTGTTGGTCTGGTGACCCTGCCCTGGGCCGGTCCTCATGATGCCACCTGCCTCCTTGGGGCCAAGTGTCACCTCTTTCACCAGCCTGTCTGTGTAAGTCAAAATCCACAGCATGGCTGTCGGAACAGTGATGATCTTCAAAATGCCCCGAGGTCCTCCTCTTTGAAGCACTCAATCTGTTTTAACAGACAGGAGATGCTTGTCTGAGGAGCTCCAGGAGAGGCTCTCTTCAAACACACAACCCACCCCCACCTCTCGAGGCACTGACCTGTACGGATGCACGGGAGATCTTGGGCGCGGTCTTGACATTACTTTTACCTTGATGTGACAGTGATAGCTGGATCCCTGGAGAACTTGAATTTAGTCGCAGACATAAGCGCTGCTGCTTGCGCAAATGACGGCAAAAGATTTGACACAAAAAAATGAACTCAAGAAGAAGCATTCAGCACAATCAGATATATGCACAGATCAAAAAAATAACAAGATGCAACTGAGATAGGCTGAACCTAGAAGTGATGCAGTTTAACACTCTCAACCTGTATTTCATAATAATTACCAGGTAAAGAATGTATCGCATACAAGTAAGTGATTTATTACGGAGCTGTAATAAACATTTACTCGGCATCCAAAACAGAAATCGCTTTCCGTGTAGCCCTCCAGTGCACCCCCCAAAGACCTGGGTTCAAAGGAGACAGGGTTAGCTGTGCCCGTGCTGTGGAGCCCGATCGGCAGCCACAGTGTAAAAAGTCCCTGGCAGTCTATCTGTTGCCTCAGATAGTTAGCGAATTACTTACCGCTCCCTTTACAAGCTGCAACACCAAAGTACTAGACGGCCTCACACGGAAAAGTTTATAAACTGAATTCCGAAAACAAACAGTGCGAGAAAAGCGGGTTTCCATATGACGTGACGACTCCAATTTCCACTATTACTTATTTTTTAAGCGCTAGCTTAGTTTTCGAGCCTACTAGTGCGCGAGCCGCTGCATCTTCGTGACCCGGAAGCTTTCGTTCCACCGATGGGAAGGGGGAAGAGTCACCCGGAAGTAATATCAAAAGGCACACTGCAAAGTGTACAAGTGTTATGGGAAAAAAAGTGTTCTGCTTCAAAAGTGCATAGAATTGCAATCATTTTGGGAACTGAGTGCCAATTACAACAGTAGTAGGATAAAGATTTCTCTGGAACGTTGTGTTTCACAGACATACAACCACAAGCGAAATCTGGTTTTAAGATTTTATTTATCACTGAATCTAAATTTCATGCATCAAGTCTACAATGGGTTATGCAGCCGCTGTATGCTGCAGCCACCTCTTGACGTAGGAGACCACAGTGCACTTTCTGTTTCTTTCCTGTGCAGAGCTTCATCTTTATTGGCTAAACTCATACGTCACAGTGATCTTCACGTACCTCCTTGTAATCACTCATTCATCAAAACACATTACAAAAAGTTCAAAAAACAGTGGCAGGACACTGTGACCACAGTGCAAAATGACATATACGCGCATATAACACTAACCCCCAAGTCATTATACACATCCGAGCACAACATAATTTATGTGCAGATTCCCCATGGCAGTCTGACCAGACTGGGGCAATTGTCCTAACCTCCAGTTCTGCAGGTGGGGTAGCTGGATGATAATTTGCAACAAAACCACAGCACACAATACACTTCCAAATACCCTGACTTACAAAGCAGCTGGTTAAATGCAGGGTTAGCATCTTCGCAGGATTTTGTAGGGATGATAATCCTATTAGTAAGTAGTACGCAATATTTGCAAAATAGTATGAGCTCATTTGTCCTTCAAAAGATGTAGAATATGTGGATATGCTGCTTTTCCACACTAGGTCATGTTTGCTAATAGCTCTGTACACGTGCGGTGAACAAGTGGCCACCAGCTTTCAATACTGTCCGGACGCAGAGCTGCAGCTTTTGACTGTGCAGCTTATGAAAGCGGGTTGCTGTACATGACTTTTCTTTGGCAAATTTACACAAACATACACATTTGCGCTACTTTGACTCAATATGCCAAACACACTCGCTACAGAAAGATTCTACAGACTTAAACCCATCTCTGAATTGCCTTCCATGTTAGACCTAGTAGATGCTACATTAAACAAACAGCACAAGATAGACAGATTGACAGATGAAGGTATCCCTGGGACAGAGGCTGTGGGAGTTTGCAGGAGATTCCAGTGCAGGCATCTATATAAGTAAAGTCTCCCGGTTCCATTGGGTTGCAGGAAGGTCTCTTTTGGATGGCTGCGGATCCATCCATGTGGTATTCCGGGCATTTCTGCAACCAGAAGGGAATTCAGTAAGTGCACAGGAAAGACATGGTCAATCATAACTCCAACATGATCACACCAGGTATGGGGTTACTACCTGACTACTGCAGGCTGAGGGTGCCTGACCTCTGGGTCAGAGACTGGATCATCTGTGAGTCAGCGCTAGGGCAGAAGCCCTCAATCACGTTTTTGTTGCAGTCACCCAGGCTGGCCTCAGGAGAGAGTTTAGGATTGGACACGAAGCCCGTGAGGCGCAGCAGGTCGTCCAGGACCTGCCCACTGCTCGAGCTCTTGTTTTGGATCTCAGCAGGCAAGAATCCCTGGACAGGGAGGAGCTCCTCCTTAGAGACTGGGCTACATGGGAGAGCCAGGATAGGACATGGCCTGAGCGGTGTTTAGCTGCTTTCAGTTTCCCAAGGCCCATGCAAATATATACCCAGTGTGGTCATTTCGGTCATTTTTTTTTTTTAACCAGAGTGGCTAGGGAACCATTTATTTTTATCAGATTTATATTATATATGATTGCTGCTTTTAAAAGCTTTTTAAAGTCATATTTACTAGAAATACATCAACCATCAAATCAGAAATCAGCTTATGAAAGTAGCTAAAATATGCTTTAAGAGCATATTTTTCTCCACTAATAATGACAGTAACATTTTTTTCTCCTGATTTTAGAGGGTGTATTTTTGTAGACGAAGGTAAATAATATCATTAATTAATGCTGGGCATCAATACAGCAGCCCACCTGACATCCATGGCCTGAACTTCATCTGCAAGGTCGTCCACTCCTTGGCCAATGAGACAGGACACTGGCGGCCCCAGCTGCCCGAAGCTCCGCCCACTCACCTGGACATTTGCCTGCATGTTGACTTCCCCTGTCCCTGCTAGACACAACATGGCCTCATTGTCCAGCATTTGTGCAAGAGCCTAGACAGTCTGTCTTTTATTTGGATAACATGTTTCTATTTATCAAAATGCTATCCCCTCTCTGGTCACAAGATGGAGCACTATCCTCGTAGCAGTGGTGTGTGTCAGTCCTGTGACTAAAAGGAGGCAGAAGTAAGAGACAAAGGGATGTAGGTAGGGATATGGTGCTACAGGTTGGGTGGATGTAGCTGGAGTGTGGCACTCCATGGTGGGTGAGTGTGACTGGAGTATGTTGATGCAGGGCGGGCGGGTGTGGCTTGAGTATGGTGGGCATGGCTGGAGTATAGTCCTGCAGGGCAGGCGGGTGTGGCTGGAGTATGGTGGGCATGGCTGGAGTATGGTGATGCAGGGCAGGCGAGTGTGGCTGGAGTATGGTGGGTATGGCTGGAATATAGTGCTGCAGGGTGGGTGGGTGTGGCTGGAGTATAGTGGGCATGGCTGGAGTATAGTGATGCAGAGCAGGTGGGTGTGGCTGGAGTATAGTGATGCAGAGCAGATGGGTGTGGCTGGAGTATAGTGGGCATGGCTGGAGTATGGTGATGCAGGCAGGTGTGGCTGGAGTATGGTTGACATGGCTGGAGTATAGTGCTGCAGGGTGGGTGGGTGTGACTGGCAGAGCTGTTTATGCACCTACCTCTGAGGCCATGTAAGGAGGATGAGACAGACTGCGGGAGAGAGACAGGACATGATGGCTCCACCCAAACAGCATCCTTCTGTGTCGACATGACACAACACAGCTGCATGAGCGATCAAGGCCAGTCTGACTATGAGCCATATGCAGTCAGATACAGAGCACAGCTTTACTGAGTGCAAACCAGTGATGCACTCTGAAGTGACACAAGGATGCATGCAGTGCACACTGCAGTGACACAAAATGGTAAGGATGTGTGCAGTGCACACTGATGCGATACAAGAATGTATGCAGTGAACACTACAGTGTCACAAAAAGACAAAGATGTGCACACTCTTTTGGGTGTTTTACCCTGTCTAGATCTTCACCACATTACACTTTTTCAGGAACATTTAGAAGAGTGTGTGACCTCATGGCTTTTTGTAAACCCTGAAATGAAACCACAGAGCACAATGACTGTGTGTGCACACATGGTCAAAATCATACACTGAGTGTACTGACATGCATGGTGCTGGGTTCATACACTGCGGATTCTGACCTTGGTCTCAGGATCCGTCTTCCTGGTCCTCTTCATGATCTCCTCAATCCTCTTTGGAGAGACAGAAAGAGCGTGTCTAAGCTTTGCTAAGTAGTGACAGCTGATTTTGTAGCCACAATGCTGTATGCGTGAGAATGGGCACCTTTTTCCTCTGCAGTCTCTCCTGCTCTTCCTGCAGTTTCAGCATTTCCCTCTCAATGCGCTTACGTTCTGCCTCCTTCTGGGCCCGAAATTCCACCTCCACTCTCTGTAAGGAAGACAAACCCCCACATTGCTCATGATCCTGCCATGATCCCTAATGATCCTGCCAATGGCTGCCTTTTCAGCTGTGCTGTCTTCATCTTTACTTCAGCTCTCTCACACACACCTCTCTCTCCAGCTGGGCCTGCAGATCCCTCCAGCGTTTCTCCTTGAGCCATCGTTCCTCCTCCAGTGCATGTCTCCGCTCCCGCTCCTCCCTCTGCCTCTTCTCCTCTAGGTGTCGTTCCTCTTCCTCTTGCTGCCTTCTCAGTTCCTCCTTTCTCAGCCTTCAAGATAGAGATGTTGTTGTGTCAGTTCCCCCACACACGCACCTTTCCTCTTCCTCCTACCTATACACACATACCTCTCCTCTTCCTCCTTCCTGCACTCACACACCCCTCATCCCCCTCCTATCTGCATACACGTACTTCCCTTCTTCCTCCTGCCCACACACTTGCATCTCTCCTCTTCCTTCTTTCTGCACACATGCATTCTCTTCCTCCTTCATGCACCTCTCCTCTTTCTCCTACCCGCACAAATGTACCTCCCCTTCTTCCTCCTGCCCCTACACACACACCTCTCCTCTTCCTCCTGCCTACACAGACACACTTCCCTTCTTCCTCCTGCCCACACACACACCTCTCCTCTTCCCCCTGCCTGCATACAGACACTTCTCCTCTTCCTCCGGCCCTCATCCATGCACCTCTCTTCTTCCTTCTTCCCACACACACACACCTCTCCTCTTCCTCCTGCCCACACACACGCACCTCTCCTCTTCCTCCTGCCCACACACACGCACCTCTCCTCTTCCTCCTGCCCACACACACACACCTCTCCTCTTCTTCCTGCTCACGTCGCTGCTTCTCCTCCTGCTCCTTCTGCAAACGGGCCTGGCGTCGTCTCTCTGCCAGGATTCTAGTGGCTTCCTCTGCATCTGTTGTCCCGGCAACAGGCTTTCCTGTAGGCGTCACTGGGGATGCATCTGTCACAGGGGTGGAAGTAGGACACTATTGCCAGGGACGACCAGACCACACAAACACTGGGACAGGAGGGCAGAAAGGAAAGGCGGCTGACCTGCAGCCAGCTCTCTGCTTGCCGGCCTGGACATCTTCCTCTCGGGCGTCTCTGTCCTTGATGACCTCCTCTCAGAGGGGACGTGGTTTCTGGCCCCCTTCTCTTCCCCATCTAGCTTTCTATTTTCTGTGCCATTGTAGGCAGAGCCATTTTTCAGCGGTGATGGGGGGTACAGCCCCCCAGGGCAAGGCGACTGGCCTCGCCTACCGGGGAGGGAGGATTTTGCCCTGGCAGTGTGACACCAATGTTCAGTAACCCACAGCAGCCACACAACAAACACAGCAGCAGTTCTGCAAGCACATCGACATTAACCAGGTAGGAAGTACACTCCAGTTAAACAGGAAGTAACAACAGCAGTTATAGGAAGGAAGTGGATATTAGAAAGTAAACAAAAATGAGACCTTCTGGGTGTGCCAGGACCCTGGTTCGGGGTACGGAGAGAGGGTCGTCTGGTCGGGGTGGCGGGTGACTCAGGGCGCCTGATGGGGGAGCTGCTGGGCAGGCTGACAGTGCATCTCTCTGCACCCAGTGGCTCCGTCTGAAAATACAGGAGCAACATTCCCATCAGTTTCTGGGTGAAATATAATTTTAAAGCCTTGTCACCCTGCTTGGGTACTTAAAGGAATATTCTTGTTTTCATACAAGACACTGAAGCCACAGAATGAAGGCGGCAGATAGCAGGAAGTGAGGGCCATCAGGCAAACAGCAGTACACTGTGTGCAGCAGGAGGATCCATGCACTGACCTTAGTGAAGTCAGAGGTTCCAGCTGATGATTCGTTTCTGCTCTTCTTTTCATCAGTATGACTTAGAGAGCGCTGGTACATGGACCTCTGAGGGCTAGGAGGCACTAGGGGCAGAGATTAGGAACTGCCAGGTCAGACAGAACCACAGAGCATTTCCAACATCCAGCAAGTTTAATGGGAGCCGAGCCCAGACAACCACTATAACTGGGTTGCTATTTCTGAAAATTGGTCCCCACAATGTCAAAATAACAGGTTTTTATTACAATGTGGGGAACATTTGGTCCCCACAATGTAATTTAAACATAATCCACACACACACACACACGTGAGCTCAATGTCATTACTGTATTCATCGATGATTCCAGGCAGGGCCTCAAGATCTGGAGTGAGGCTGCTTCCATAGGTACCTGTGGGGGTGGGCAGAGAGGCTGTTAAGTCTCCTCCGCAAACTTGACTGGAGAAAGATGTCTGCATGATCATAAAATCTAGCAGAGCAAACAGCCATTTCACTGCTGAAAATAAATCTGGGGCCAGGGTGCAGACGGCTTCCATCTTCCGCTGTGGGATCAGCATCAGGCTCCTCTCTCCGGGGACCCAGACGTGGCAGTGGAGACCAATGCAGAAGACTGTGTTGGGGTCAGTGTATTTGGCCACATGTATTCAATTACATTCTTCCTTATATATTTAAATAATGACACTGATCTCAGTGCTGGGGCCACCCCGCCAGGCAGCCCTTAACCTGCAGCCTTTCACAGAGCTGAGGCTGATCCCAGATCAGTCTGCTTTTGCTTGCAGCTTGTAAATATTTGATGTCCCTGTGCAGTCATTTTTACTGCAGCTCCAGCACACTGATGGTAGCGGCCATAGAAAACCAACACACGCCCAAAGCGACGCACTATCCTGCAAGGATTATATACACAAACACACACGCGCAATCACATGGTCCTGCCTGTATCACAGACACACAATGACACAGTCCTTCCTGAATCACAGACACACAATGACACGGTCCTGCCTGTATCACAGACACACAATGACAGGGTCCTGCATGTATCACAGACACACAATGACACAGTCCTGCCTGTATCACAGACACACACAATGACACGGTCCTTCCTGAATCACAGACACACAATGACACGGTCCTGCCTGTATCACAGACACACAATGACACGGTCCTGCCTGCATCACAGACACACACAATGACAAGGTCCTGCCTGTATCACAGACACACAATGACACGGCCCTGCCTGTATCACAGACACACACAATGATACGGTCCTGCCTGTATCACAGACACACACAATAACACGGTCCTGCCTGTATCACAGACACACAATGACACGGTCCTGCCTATATCATAGACACACACACAATAACAAGGTCCTGCCTGTATCACGAACACAATGACATGATCCTGCCTATATCACAGACACACACAATGACACGGTCCTGCCTGTATCACAGACACACACAATAACAAGGTCCTGCCTGTATCACAAACACAATGACATGATCCTGCCTGTATCACAGACAAACACAATAACAAGGTCCTGCCTGTATCACAGACACACACAATGACACGGTCCTGCCTGTACCACACACACACGCACACTGCGCAGAGTGAGATCCGCACCCCTGCATTGCAGGATCCACACCCAGTCTCCAGTCACCCCCCCCTACCGGTGCCCCGCCTTGGCCTCCAGTACTGCCAGGCCCTGACTCACCCTCCGGGGGGGTATCAGTGCCTGCCCAGGTCCAGCGCTTGACGCGGGGGTCGCTGTGCTCTGGGCCCCACTGGGAGACCAGTTTTTGCTGCATGTTCTGCTCGAGCACGGGGAAGAAGAGGTTCTCCCTGACAGAGCCATCACTGCGGCGACGCAGGCCGGGCGCTGGCTGCTCCATGGCACAGACTGTCCAGCTGCTCCCAGCTCTCTGCGCAGCTCTCTGCCAGCAGCCTTTCTCCTCTCTCCCTTTCTCTCCTTTTCCCTCCCTCCCCCCCCTCACTCGCTCCGCCCCCACAGCATCCCCTGGGAACCATAGACTCATCGCTCACACTGGTTGCTTCTCTCTCTATCTCTGAAACAGCTCCATTACTAATTAACCCCTGCCAGGCTGGAGGCAGCACAGACTCAGGACAACAGAAGAGATGGGTAGCCTTACAGTAAAGAGGCAAATCAAACTGAACCACTGAGACTGATTTGGGGGCAGGACCATTTATGAAAAAAGCCACCTTCTCATCGGCATTTAACCCTAAGCCCATGGACAAAGGAGCAGCAGCTCACTGACCCCACCCTGCTGGTGGGCTGACAAACATTGCATCTGAAGAGAGGAGGTCTGTACAGCAAGTGGGGGCTGTCAGCCCTCACTCTGACAGGAAGCAGATAGCCGCACCCAAGCCCAGACACCAAGGGAGACTTCGTGCAATGACACACGCACAAGGTTACCTGGGTCACTGAGAGCCAATTTACCACGACATCGATACACAACACAGAGGCACACTGTCATGTTAGCCCTGGAAGAGACCATTTGACATTACACATGGGGGGAGCAGCAGAGGTAACCGCAGTAGTTCGCCTGATGCAGCGGTTTTGATTCTGCTCAGCATGTGGGCGACTGGAGCTTAACAGCCACTCCCTGTAGGGTGCAACCTGCCCAGCAGTAGGAGTTTAGTGCTTCAGGGACACAAGGTTATCATACTGGCAATGTGAAGGTGGAATGGGGCAGGATGTATCTCATAATGAGTGGGGATCAGCTGCTGCTGCCCATCCATGTGACTGCACACAGACAGCCAATCGCAGATAGAATTGATTTCACAACAAGGTCAGATGTCAGCTGCAGTTGGACCCTGTGCACCTGCTGGGCCAAGCTGACATGGACTTGGAATGATTAATGCTAGTGGTATCCATGGATACAAATTCTAAGAGCTACCTTTAGTCACCAGTGCTTTGGAGTTACTGAAGATGCCTGTTACCATAGAAACATTAACTGGGTTAGACAACAAGAATGAGGCTATATGAGCAGTGTTTAGTAACACAGCAGTCATGGCATCACCTGTGCCATTCCTCTATGACATTCCACTCTCCCTGTCCCCTCCAATTTGTGCACCAAAGGCCCACAAAAAGGAGAAGCAGGTGAAGGATACAGATTCCCACTCAGCAGCTAGGAATACAGATCCTGCATATCACCCACATGGATTCCTGCTGCAGCTTTTACTATTTAGTAAAATACCAACTATTTAATTGCTTGCCATGACTTTTCCTAGCCAAACACAAAGTGAAGGGGGTTTATTTGGGGTGGGGGGAGGGTCAGTTTGGAAGGCCACTCTATCAGAGCAGAGCACAATCATCACGCACAGCTGTCTGATACTGAGGTGCCAACCAGCCGAGTTCTGCTGGAGGTCCAACCCTAGAAACAAACAGGGTGCATTAAGGCTGTCACTAAGTGAGGCCATCACCAATCCTACCCGCTCGCTCTGACCACAGGGCAGAACATACTTCAGTCAAGCTGGGAGACAAATGGGGCTGGTTTCACTGCAGAGACACATCCTGACTGGCTCCCTGCCACCAGAAAGGCTCGACACACAGACCCACAGAGAGCAAAACGCTAGAGCCGGGATGAACAAAGGCACAATCAAAACACCCAACAAAACACAAGATGGTTCATCCTTTTATTGCAAATCCAGATATTCTTTATTCACACCAAGTGTGAAATAAAAACATAAATACAGTAAAACTACAAAGGTTTTTGTGAATGAGTGTTAGCAGCGGCCGAAGGCTCCTTCCGCCCTCAAGAGGGCGACAGAATAAACTTCCGTTTGACCTCCAACCTTATTCGTCTTCGAAGAGGATGATGACGATGGCATCTTCCTCCTCACAGATAATGATGGCCATGGGTTGGAGGAGGGGGTCACTGGGTTGTGAGGGGGGGCCTAGGCTAGATCTGATGGACAGGCACATAACCTAACTGTCAGGGCACCTTCTATGACTGTCAGCAACCCTCCCCGCTTCCTCCCCACCAACCCAACCCAGACACACGAATCACCATAGGCGTCCTACACACTTACATCATCGATGTCATCATCATCATCACCAATGTCATCAAACTGAATCTCATCATCGTCTCCAGGTCCGAATGTGTCTGTCTCGTTGATTTTAGCTGATGGGTCAGAGGGACACGATTTAGAGACCCCCCCCCGACTCACCAGCAGTGTGTCGGCGTTCACCACAAGCGCAACCTTAAGCGCACTCACCGTGCTCTGGAAGCTCGCCGTAGGCCTTCAGACTCCGCGCTTCGTCTGCGTTGTACTTCAGGATGACATCAGCCTTATTGTCCTGGAGATGGTAAGACAGAGTGAATGAGGTATGCAGCACATAAGAAGTCTGGGCCAGTTTTTCCTGCCATTCTCCTGAGAGGCCCACCTCCATTGCGATTCCCTCCCCATGTCACAAGGTACAGCTCAACATCCCACCCAGAGCCAGTCTCACATATTAGCTGGTGTATTATACTAGCATTAGCGCCTAGGCGTGAGCCTACAGGCAATCAGGCCCACCTGGTAGTCTCTCAGCCCCACCAGGATGATGTCAGATGTGTTTATCCAGACCTGAACAGGAGGAAGAAAGATAATCAGCCATTTCAGGTGAGAGTGGTGTTGTTCCAGCAGACAGAGGGGCTCAGACCCAGGCACAGTAACAAAAAGCCACCCAATCAGATGGCTGTAAGGCTGCAGAAGACAGGAAATGAGGTGCAGGCCCAGGAGATGCTGGGAGTGGGAGGCTGGTTCAGGGGCAGACCTTTTTCCTGAGCTTCCCCCGGATGTGGCAGAGCCGCTTCACGCCATCAAAGCACATGGCCTCCAGCCGCCCGTTACCCAGCATCTTGATAACCTGGGCGTATTCTGTAAGGACAGACAGGGGTTTGGGAAGGTCAACGCTGTGCATCACTCACAGAGGAGGGGGGGCTTTGTGAAAAGCCATATTCTTATTGGCTGACTGCTGCCACTCACCCTGTCCATCCTCCTTGAAGACCAGCTCTCGCTTCTCAGATTCATTCTCATTCTTACCTCGTCTCCGGTTCTTACCTCCCTTACCTGAAAATAACAGCAAGTTAATAATCTTTTCAGTCTGTAAAATCCTTCTGTTCTCCTTTTATCCACATATTAAATTAACATTGCGATAACCCAGCGCCCATTTCAAGTACACCGGACGTAGGGCAGAGTACATGACGGACGGAAGGCCAGTTCATCACGAGGTGCACACACCCACACGGACAACTCAGTTTCTAACGTAACCGACCCTAACATCAACCGACTGTCTCTGTCCTGTACGGCTTTTTTTAAGCGGCATTCGGCGGGATTATTCGTCCAATAAATCAAACAAGAAAGCGAAACGCAGCCAGTTTACTGAGCTCGATCACCAAATTATATTTAACCTATATAACATAGACAGGGACTCGCTCCCCACCTCCCGGTCCGGGTCACGGGTTTTTGCTGAAGCTATTTCACAGTGACAGAGGCAGACGGCTCGTGTGGACTGAGCCTTGACAGGCCGGTACAGTGCTCCCCTTCCCACGGGTGATCACCCCGCATGTCCAGGCGGATGATGGCCGGGCCAACTGGCCAGCTAGTTGCTGTTTACAAAGGGCTCTTTCCGAAAGTCCGTCAGCGAAATCCTCCGGACAGAGCGTCTATTCCGCGAATTACCTTTATTCTTGGGCATTGCGGCTTCCGGACTGAGAATTCACCGAACTGCGCAAATGAAACACGACGTTATGAGAGGAGCAATCACGCATGCGCGACTGGCCCTTCAAAACAAACTTTATTTATAACAGCGGACGCAAACACAGACAATGAAAGTTAATTCTTTCTGTATTCTTTAAGTTTATTGTGCTATTCATGTCATAATGATAATGTTTTTGTGCGCTAAAGAAAGACTGAAATTAGCCTGATTAATTTTATTCCTGAAAATCAGTAGGAAACATGGCATGTTGAACAATTGTGCACATTTATTTGAATAAGAATTCACATTTGCACTTGGGGGGTGGTATGGTGGTGCAGTGGTTAGCACTGTTGCCTCACACCTCTGGGACCAGGGTTCGAGTCTCCGCCTGGGTGACATGTGTGCGGAGTTTGCATGTTCTCCCCATGTCATCATGGGGTACTCCGGTTTCCCCCCACAAAAACATGCTGAGGCTAATTGGAGTTACTAAATTGCCTGTAGGTGTGCATGTGTGAGTGAATGGTGTGTGACTGTGCTCTGCGATGGGCTGGCCCCCCCATTCTGGGTTGTTTGCTGCCTCGTGCCCATTGCTTCCGGGATAGGCTCCGGACCCCCCGTGACCCAGTAGGATAAGCGGTTTGGAAAATGGATGGATGGATTTGCACTTGGAATTTGAACATTTAAAAACAAAGGGGAACTGAATTGAAAAAATGTAAAAGGTAATATGCCTCTCAG
>JAODJX010000083.1:23885963-23900550 GCA_026776945.1 Isichthys henryi
CTATTACAAGGCGTCTGTTGGACTTCGTAGCTTGATCTGGCAATCAAAAACGGGGCTAGGGTGATTGGCCCCACCCCTATCCTACCCCCTATTATTTTTTATTGCAGATTTGCATGAATCTCGGGACCCAACTTTTTGGCAATGGAAAAAAAAAGGATTTCCGTCAAAAGTCGGAAATTTCTCATGCCTGGTTGATGTATACAACCCTAATTTCAAGTCAAAGCTAGCCCCTAACAATAGGCAAGAGTTGTTTTGACAAGTTGATTCTGAAAACGACCTTTCAAAACCGGTGGGAGGCCGAGTATATGTTTACTGACATTGCCGGCAAACCAGTGTGTCTTGTTTGTGTAGCTAATGTGGCTGAGAGAGAATCTCCACAACAAAGAATGTTACTCCAAACATAAACGAACTTATAGCCAAGAAAAGATACCAAGCATCCAGCTCTGACAGAATGGCATAACAGCAAAGAAAAATAATAAATCAAAATATTCCATTTAACTTTCACTTAAAAGCACCATTTTTATTTATATTTTCGTGTTTTTTGCAGCATATTCATAGCATTCATGTATTTCCTGTTCGGCCCGCGACCTAAAGTGCTTTGAGTTTTGGCCCCCTGTGCGATTGAGTTTGACACCCCTGATCTATATTGTACATCACAATATTAAATGCAGTACCATACACTATATACAATATCTACATAGTATCGCATTTCTAAAATGCAACTAGAAAACCCCTTGTGTCATGCTGTCTTGCAATGCTTCCCCAAAGATAATACTTGTCAAATTGGAACGAGTGTCTTCTGTTCAAGTAATTTACCTGTGGAGCTTAATGAAAAATGGCGGGACCACAATTCGCATAAGTTAGCATAGCATCACGCTAGTAGACCACAGCTGCTCTGGGTAAAACTCTTCTAAATGTCACGTGTAGGTAGATAAATAAAAGTGCTGCACACAAGCAACGGCTTACAGGAGTCGAACCGTTAAAAATAATCACATCATTTGTGATGGAGCCTGCGCTATCGAATGATATTTCAACTCGGGAACTTATCGGAGATGGCACGTGAAGGCAACATTAGCACCTTTGCTAGGAAATGCGGCAGAAAGCTATCATATTAGCATGTACACTGTAAGCTAACCTTATGGAAAGTGTGAACAATACTTACTGATAAATAAAAACATAATCTAAACTTAAACCACTGAAATCAATTTTTTTTAAAATCCATATTTAATTGTTTTGACCGAAGACATCTACTACCACTGCTAAGTCCTCAGCGTAATTCGTCGGTAAAACACATTTTTTTTAAAGAACATGTTTTGAAATACGGTTGCGATAATCCTACAAACATCCATTTACGACATAAAACATTCACATCACATTTATCCTTTTAAAAAGTAAAATATACTCACGTATAAGTGTCCGACAACCTCCGACAAGCGTTTTCACGCGCCGCTTCTTTTCGCTGCAGTATAAAACAGAAGCCCGTCAGATGAACTGCGCATGCGTGATAACGCGTCCACCTTACGCCTTAATAAGTTTTTTATTAATACAAATACGGTGAAATTGTCATTTGTATATTATTATAATCAATACACACCAAAAAGACAAATGCGTATATCAATACTGATTTTGCCACTGAGAATAAATTGATTCAATGTTGAACCGCGAACCAATGTTGATTGATCATCCCCGAGCATTTGATTAAATGTTGAAAAACCTAGAGTGAATCAATGTTGATTGATCATCCCTGAGCATGAATTGATTCAATGTTGAAAAACCTAGAGTGAATCAATGTTGATTGATCATCCCCGAGCATGAATTGATTCAATGTTGAAGAACCTAAAGTGAATCAATGTTGATTGATAATCCCCGAGCATGAATTGATTCAATGTTCAATATTTTCAGTAATATGTTGACTCGGTATCTTATTTTCAATGTTGAAAAAGTCACTTCATATCAACACTGAATCAAGGTTTTGCCACCATACATTTTTCAATATTGAAAATCATACCAAAAATCAACGTTGATCATTTACCACTGACCAACAATTCAATGCATTTAACTATACTTCAACGTTGATACAATAACATGATGCTATCTGGGTCGTCCCGTGCTGCATGCCAAACTGCATAAAGAAACCACAAACACCTTCTCGAAACCCAAACCCTGGAACAATGAGGCAACAGTTCCGCCATCAAGGGCACATCTTTATTTGGGCAGATATAACGCAGAAATATCATCAGCATATTTCTGGTGTGTGAGTCTGTTATTCGTATTCGCCGGAAGTAAATACCAGTGTCCGGATGCTGGCCGGGTGGGGCGTGTCTACATGAATTCACAACGGATTGACATGCATTTCTGTCAGTGCCTTACGGCGACTGTGTTATGAAAGCTGCTATAAAATTACTTGGAACTGAATTGGATTTGGAAAGCGCATTTGTGCTTGTAAGGGTGCGGTTCTACATTGTCTGTTATGACGAGCCGACAATACATTTTTTAGGCGCACGGAATTTATTGTTACCAAACATGGGGTTGCATTTGTGCCAAGAATATGTCGGTATGCACGTGGGGTTTCCATTTCTGCCAAAAATATGTGAACAGCACACTGTCCACGTCGACCGAGCATGTAACCCAACAAAAAATCGTCTGTGAAAAATCTACTTTGACAATAACCTTGCAATGACCAGAAGGGGGAGTACCGGCTTTGATTTTGCAGAATCGTGTAATTACGTTTCACTTGCCTTTAAATGTCATAAGAATTCAAATAACTCCTGGGCTCATACATTTACTGTTGTATATACTCGTTAGTGTTACTATTTTTTATTACAATATAAGTATTTTTAAGTCAAGCCAATGAAAGATCTCAGTGCTGATTCCCTGCATTTGTTGGCGATGTTACCTTGCCAGTTCAGCCTGAGTAATACTGTCCCTGATAGTTCAATTCAGACACACTGAGTAACCTGCGTGTATAATGCAACAATAAAATGATTAATACGAATGGATTTGCATAAGGAATCACAGACTGTCTGTAGATCCTCGTAGAATCGCTGGTGTAGTGAACCGCTTTTGGAGCTACAGTTAAGCGACCCGGTCCGTGTTCAGGGGGGCAGCCAGGACAGGACAGTCACTGGACAACTGCCTGTTGTACGGAAGGTTCTTGTTATGCTCCTAATTAGCTAGTGATTACTCAATGTCGATCATAGCTGCCGCAGGTAGGCTGTGAGGTTTATACTGTATAAAATGTGTAAATTGCACACGGAGTGAGTCACCTCTCTGAATGAGGGCTCTGTGAGTGTATAAACCTTTTAGTCATGAGTTTGAGATCAGCCTCCTCTGTTTATTTGTATTTATTAGACTTCGTTCCCCACTGCTTCTTTTCTATTAGCTTTTAGCGTCTAGCGTAACCTTTAGTGTGATGGCGTAGTCTTTAAGGACGTTTATTCTTTTTGACATTTAAAATATAGCCTTCATAATTGACTTTTTAATATAAAACAATGAACGAGGTTCGACTTAACAAAAACAAACATGACTGAATGTTGTACCTATTTTCACAGGTGCTAAAATGACCAATTTTACCTGATATTATCCCACAGAAATGTTTGGGAACCAAACCCACAAACAGTGGAAACCTGTCAGGGTAAGCACCAGTCTGCCCTAACCTTTCATGTCTCTCCCCTATTTGGCCAGCAGGTGTTGCTGGCCATCCTGTTCATCTCCCTGTTGTCCTTCAAGCCCGTAGTGTGTTTCCCCAGCTCCCTAGACTGTCGCACAGCTCTGTGGGTGTTTAAACCCTTTCGTTTGAGTTTGAGACCAGTCTCCTCTATTTATTTGTATTTATTAGACTTTGTTCCTCACTTCTCCGTTTCTATTAGTTTACTTGTTCCTAGTTTGTGGTTTTCATTCTCTTTTGGTTTTCGAGTTGTGCCCTTGGTTATGTATGTAGTTGTAGTAGGTGTTGTCATGCTGCTCTGTGATTGATACTCTGTGCAGCTCTGCCTGGTTTCCTCTTTGTATGTTTAGTTCCCCCTATATCATAACCCTGTGTCTCTTGGAGTGGATCGTCACCTTCTTATCTCTGCCTGCACCATGCTGTGCCGCTTTAACAGAATGACTGACCCAAAAAGACGATTCCCAGGCTCCACAACGCCGGTTGTGCTGGGATACATTTCCCATGTACCCGCAGTTTTTTGCCCCAGCACCCAGCCTCCTGCCTCGGCCCAAGCCTCCGTTCTGCACACCTTAGAGGATCATGGATAGTCCACTGATAGATTCGTGGAGTGATAGTGACCTGGAGGAACCCGCACCCCAGACTCCCAGCCCAGAGAGGGTTAGGGTTGGCCTCCAGTTGTCCTAGGTCAGCCACGTTGGCTTCCGCAGCTGTTTCCTGCACCTCCCATTGAGGAGGAAGACAGAGTCAGGGAAATCCTCCGGCTTCTGGGCATCGAGTCATCAGACTTTGAGCCTGGGATTTCACCTGTCATTGCACCCAAGCATCCACCGCCCTGCCCAACGGAGCCCGCCGCTTCCCCACCTGAGTCTCTCAAGTCTGGCCCAGAAGGGGCATCTCTGACTCTGCCCAAGCCTCTTGAGTCTGGCCCACAGGGACCCACTCATTTTGACTCTGTCCCTGCAGCTCTGCCTGAGGTCATCCTGGCCCCTGCACCTCCACCTGAGGTCGCCCACAGCCTAGTGGGAATGGATCTGGAGGAATCCCCTCCAGAGGACTTGGAATGGGACCCCCTGGACCTGGTCATCACTCCCACATTCCAGGCTCCTGCCTGGTTTCCTTTTGTATGTTTAGTGTCCCCAATAAACCCCTGTTGTCTCTTGGATCCGCAAGTGGATCGTCACCTTCTTTTCTCTGCCTGCACCATGCTGTGCCACCATAACAGAATGACTAACCAAAAAAGACGATCCCCAGGCTGTACGACACCCCTTGTGCTGGGATTCATTTCCCATGTACCCGCTGGTGACCCAGCAGTGCTGGGGTCAAAGCCCCAGTCCCGGGTATCTGTTTTTGCCCCAACACCCAGCCTCCTGCCTTGGCCCAAGCCTCCGGTCTGCACACCTCAGAGGATCATGGATAGTCCACTGATATATCTGTGGAGTGATAGTGACCCTGAACATTCAATTCAATTTTATTTACATTTTCACAACGTTACATTGTCTCAAAGCGCATAATATAGTTTCGCTGCTGCATCTCTGTGACTCGATTTGGCAGTTTATCATAAGCTTTGATGACTCTAGGCTATATTTGTCATTGAGAGACGATGACATTCTTTTTCCCATCATGCTTTCTGTGTACGCAGCATTGCCCTCAGGTAGCTATAGACAGAAGCAGACAGGTTACTGCAAGGCAAAATAGGACAATCAATATCAAGTCAAGTGAAATAAAAAGAAAAGAAAAAAAAGAATTATGGCAGTTTTAGTTATTTTCACATGTTGTCATGTTTAACAAGACCCAAAATGAATACAGTATGCAGACTATTTTATCAACATACGCAAATTATTTAATATGTAAATGATTCTGTCCCAAGTTTTTTGAACACTATAAGTGGTTCCCACTGTATATTAATCAAGATTGCCAACTCCTAGGCATCTGGCATGACACTCCGGCTTTCAGATTCTCAAACTCGCTAAAGAAATCTTTTATTAGAAATTAGCTACTTTAAATGCATTGCGATAGTTTGCAGACCCTACAGACTATTTACAAGGTAATAAAACTGTTGTATACATATAAATACGTGTGTGTGTTTACAGAATTGATTCGAATTGAAACAGTCTGTGACTCCTTGTGTTAATCGATTCATTTTCGCCATTGTATTGTTTCATTTTACACGCCGGCTACACAGTGTGTCTGACCTGGACTATCGGGGACAGTGTTATTCAGGGAAAACTGGCATAGTAACATATCCCCGAGATCTTGGCCTGGCTTAAAAATATAAAAAATGAAATGGAAAAATAGTTACGCTAATAAGTACATACAACAGTGAAAGTATGAGCTCATGAGTTAATTGCATTTTTGCAATGCAAATTCAAATGAAAAGTAATTCTGTGCTCTGACGAGTTTAGCTACTTTGTCGAGTTAGGCTACCTTATTGGAGTCATTGCAAGGTACCCTCTCTCCCACGGGCGCGCACCTAGTACTTACCTATATTGGCTCAGCAAAACAGGAAAGGCATTTCGTGGTGCCTTTCGTGACGCAGCAAGAGACGAAACGTATATAGGCTATTTCGTGATTCCACAGAATCAGCTTCGTCCAGGAAATGACTGTGTATCATTCACCGAATGCATTTCGTCCACAAAATGATTTTCTTCTGTCCAAGAAACGCAAAGTGCTGATTTTAATTCTGTATACACGATGAAACATTCCTTTTGATTTCTGTGCACAAATGAAGTGAAGTCTTCGTGGACAAAATACAGCAAGACATTACTTGATGTCGTCATTAGACAATGCTTTTTATGGCACAAAATGTATTTTGTGCACGACAATGAACGCTAGACACTTGGTGCCCAATACCCCGAAATCTGCCGATATTATACTTTGTCTTTTTATTTACATTGGATTGTAGAGATAAATTCAATGGAATCCCGAATCAGTAACTGGGAGCCATCTTTAGCGCTGTCACTAGATCATTGTTATTATTGCTATTATTATTACTATTATTATTATTATTACTACTACTACTATTATTATTATTATTATTATTATTAATAATAATAATAATAATAATGCCCTGCCTCGTGCCCATTGCTTCCGGGATAAGCTCCGGATCCCCCGCGACCCAGTAGGATAAGGGGTTTGGAAAATGGATGGATGGATGGATGATGATGATGATGGTGAAATAAGACATGTGCAGGTATATTATGTGACTGTCCCGGACTAGAAAGGGTGATGTTGACAGAAGTAGTCTTTGTGTATGGTTGAATGCCTAAAAATGCCTAGTGAATGGTGTATCTGCATGAGCATGTTACAAGACGATATGCAGAAAAACGCAAACAAGAGACAGAATTATGATACCATACCATACTATATAAGTGAAAAAACGAGCTACCGAGACGCAATGGCAAAAATACAAGCTGTATTTTATGTACAGTACAGTATAGCGTTTTTGAATTATACAAAGTTCAGTAATTCAATTTGTGCAGTACTGTAATTTGAGGAGCGTTTGAACAGCTGTACTGTATGTTGAAAAAGTTAATAAAATTTCGTAAATAATGACTCTGTCCGTTTAATAATAATATTCGTTTAATAAACTTACAAATGTCAATCAGTTGGTAATCTGCCGGAGATATAAATGAAAAAAAAAAAGGTAATAACGATCATCCGCTAACAGATTAACTTTATCTAGACGTGATAACTTAAAGTGGTTTCCACTGTATAGTATATTTAAATACATATTTGGCATATACAGTATGTCTGCAATATGTGTTATATACAATTCAATATTAATAATCAGCCATGCACTTTACATATATTTTAGTGCATATGTGAGAGAAGTTTCTGCTCAGCCATACGAATTCCAAATTACTCACACATATGGACTGTTCCACATTTATTCCAAATCTGTGCATCACGTTTGCGTATAAGACACGTTAACTATGTATTGTTAATGTGCATTTTATGTGTTTACGTGTTTTTACCTGTTTGGCGTTCCATAATAAAAGTATACTTGTTACCATGTCAATTTTGAGAGTGTTAAAGTGAAAACAATTAACAGGTCGTGACCCTTTTGGCCTGCCATAACGACAGGGCTTAAACAAATGACAGAAGTACCATGTAAAGTTGATTAGACAGACAAATATTTTGTTACATGTTCAGTCGACGTGGACATTGCGTGCGCATATTGACACATTTTTGGCACAAATGGAACCCCGTAAAAGCACACCCTTCTCTTAGGTTATGACAAGTTACAGCCGCTTTTGTTCCTTTCCTGTGAAGAAGGGAAACAAGTATTCCAGAACGGGCGTTTTGATGTATTTCCTGCTTTATATTGCTCATGTATGCTGCACAAGTTTTACCTGTCTGTCGACGAACATGCAACCTGACTTAGTTGCTTAAACAGCTATTGGAAATGTGTCCACAGAGGATCTATTGGATCAAGGTGCACGTTCATAAAACAGACCCGTCTCTGTACTTGGGTTCAGCTTCGGAGAATCTGATAAGAGCTTTTTTTGAAACCAGAAGAATTCACTTTATTGCTCTCACAAAAGAGGAATGATACGTCGAACTGCCGGTCAAGGTACTCCGAATGTATAGGTCAGAGACAGTGCCTTAGATTTACTCGGACACGATCTTCTGAGCGAAGTGCAGGTGAATCGCAGGATGTGTGTCAGGGGAGATAACGTCAGCTATTCTGAGCAGCTGCGGCATCACTGCATGCAGGCTGGTAGTGAAAATGCTCACCTCTTTAAACTGCGTATAGGTGTTTTCTTAATTCTGAAACATTCACAGACATTGATATATACATCGTGTTTATCTGATTTACATATTCCATAGTTCGTTAAATACATGTATAAAGTGTAAAAAGTTTGTTGTTATCCATTTTTTCCCACTGAGCATATTTTCCCTAACAACAAGATCCTGTTTCAGAAAAAATATAATGCAGCTGATGGGGCGGAGTGAGGAAGGGCAGCAAGGCGGTCACCTACGGATTGTTCTTTACATTTTCCGTAGTTAGACCCAGGCCTGCATTTCCATTGGGTCAAATTACCCCGCACTAATTTTATGTGTTCTGATCAAACCAACAATGTTGGTGCATACTGGCACAGTACGAGAATAAACAAAGTGAAAGCACAACAAACTTGATTCGAAATGGGCCACGCAAGACTCAAGACATAAAAAGTATGCACAAAACTGCGTGCAAGAAAAACCAAAGAGAACAGGTGCGTCCCGTGTTGACAGGCTATTGTACTGTGAAGAATAAAATATACGTTGGATATTTCACCAGATTTGCGGATCGGACACACGGCGCTATATCTGCTAGCCTATAGGTATTTTCAGCCACGTGAGGGATTTTTTAGTGCAGCGATGTTTTTCCGTGTGCTTTCTATATGTTTCTGAAGACAGGTCTCTGGAGATCATGCTTAACTTTAACACTCAGGGCGCTTTCCCATTCCGGAGAATGTGTATACCAGACAAGTGAGTGCAACGAATGTGGGCGATGACGTGCGGCCGGCTCTCACTTCTGATTGGGCGGGACACGGGTGAAAAAACACGCAGTAGTTATATAAAGTGCGGAGCAGACAAAGGAAACATCGCACAGCTGAGCGGTGGCGGCGCATCTTCATGTGATCGCATTATCGAAGAGTCAGGATCCCAGACTGACTGCGGAGGCCAAACTCCTGGGAAACGAATGAAGAAACACCTCTTACTTCTCTTCACGTACAGAGGACTAGTAAGAAAAGGGAAAAGGAGTAAAAGAAGAAAATGGCCAATTTTATATTGCGGAAAGCGGAACCCAAGGACGTGCCCGACATATTGCGACTCATAAAGGTAGTTTACGGTTATAAGGAAGTCTACATTCAGCCTAGTTATTCGTATCTTTGGAAGAATTAACTCTTTCCGAATGTCTATGAAGAAACAATAAACTTTCTGAGTCTGCTCAGCCGGCAGAGGCCGGGAGTTGGGTAACTTGAGATGATCTTGTTTTGATCGGGTGCAATGTAACCCCCCCCCCCCCCCCCGCCTATTGGTGACATTCAGGTTAATGTATTATTTTGCTTAACTTAACTTAAGATCCTTTCATTTTCCATCTGGTTGTCTCTGTATATGTGAATATAAGACCGAACTTTTTCCTCTACTAAAATGCATTTTCCATCACTTTGCGTTATAATGTCCGATCTGCTTGCAGTTTCCAGCCTGAACACGGCTAACAGCTCTCCTTTGCTTACTGACGTGTAACTGTGTTTTTTCCACTTTCTAGGAACTTGCTAAATATGAGCAAATGGAGGATCAAGTCGTGTTGACGGAGAAAGGTGAGGCAACGGTTTGTTTTGCTCGGACTCTGGGTTGCCCCCCACCCCGCGGTGACGTAAGCGATTACGTAACTCTCCGCTCCCGCAGAGCTGCTCGAGGACGGCTTCGGGGATCACCCATTCTACCACTGCGTCGTGTCGGAGGTGCCGAGGGACCACAATGGCGCCAAAGGTGCGTGCAGCCTCTCCGTGTTCTGGCCTTTCCCGCAGCACCGGGCTCCGGCTCCCCCTGGTGTTTCTGCACTAAAGGAATTTTAGCCGCCCTGCAGTGTAATTCTTATGTTGGTTACTCACTGACATCAACCTGTCAGTCTCATTCATATGTTACTTTTACTCGCATTCCAGGTCATGCTGTAGTTGGATTCGCCATGTACTACTTCACATATGACCCCTGGATCGGCAAACTGCTATACCTGGAAGATTTCTATGTGATGGAAGAGTATCGAGGTGAGCTCCCTGTACCTGCTGCTTTCTGTGCTCAGCCTGGAGCATTTTTACGTTCACTCACCTGTCTGTATCCTCCCCATCAGGTTTTGGAATCGGGTCAGAGATCTTAAAGTACCTGAGTCATGTGAGTATTGTTGGCGGCTGAGGCTATGCTGAGGCTATGCTGTTCTCCCCCCTCCCCTGCCTGACGGGCTGTCTCTCCACTTCCAGACGGCGGTGTCGAGCCGCTGCAGCAGTATGCACTTCATCGTGGCCGAGTGGAACAAGCCATCCATTGAGTTCTACAAGCGGCGCGGCGCCGCCGATCTCTCGCACGAGGAGGGATGGCGCCTCTTCAAGATCGACAAGGAGAACCTGCTCAAGATGTCCGCCGAAGAGTGAGGGGTGGCGGCCAGGCCCAGAGCCAGCATGAGCCGGCTGGGGAGCCTTTGCCGTCATCGCTAGCCTCAAACCCAATGCTAGTTTGATCTCGCTTCTGCTATGTAGGAAAGTTGTGCCACCCAGCAAACCACAATGCTAATCAGTTCTGCGTGTAATGCACCACTTCCTGTAATGCTGCACTAACATGTACGCTTCTATCTTTAATAAAAAAGTATAAATGAATAAAAGAGTAACCCTTGGTTGTTGTGTCATTTCCTGGAGGTTCCATGAATGGTAAGGAGCACAGGACATTAATCAGAGCCACTGTACATGGAGCAAAACTTGAGCACTCAAAGACCCCCCCCCCCCCCAGGTTGAAGTTCATAGTCAGTTAAACATTGATGAGATCCGGGACTATGTTCCTGGTGCAACAGGGATGGGACAGAGAGGACAAGATACCTGTCTGCATGCTGAATTTAGCAGCAGCATTTAGCCCCCACTTTAAAGCCCCTACATTTCATGCTGCAAAGTCAACCAGCCCAACATCAGCTCTCACACTGTCACTACTGAGCTAATGTCATCTGCACATTAATACACAGGGCACACATACAGTGTAGCAGTTTACAGATGTGTGGCTGTGTCACTGGTGCCCTGTCAGCACGCAGTGCTCTATGGGTGTCAGCTGCCTGAGCTGGTGGTCATGAGACAGTTCGTGCCAGTCAGCAATCTCGCGGGCAGTGACGTGCCATATAAATCACAGCATTTTTTCCATACTCCACTCCCCATAAGATGCTTGTGGTTCCTTGCTCTACTTTAAAGAAATAAACCATCACTAACTACTTTTTTACCCTACTTCCTGTCAGACGCATTGAGCATGCTGCGATTAGCCCTCGGATAGCGCCCGTGTCCCTCCACACCCCATCACACACAAGGCAGGATCACAAGCAGATAAATAAATAGTTGAGAAGATGCCTGAGGGCATCTGACTCGCTTCCAGGGACACTTCACAGCTACCAGCCTCTTGAGCTCCTGCTTTTCCTGACCTGTGATCTCTGCCAGGTAGTGAAAGTATCCCCCCCCCCCCAGCCCATAAGCACACATAAGCTGAAATGCTGATGGAAAGCGCCGGAATATTCTGCTGCTTCCTCCCTTGAAGTTGGGAGGGAGTCGGCCCCATCTGCTCACAGCCAGCACTTCCCTTTCGGAAAGCGCCGGCCCGGTCCCAGGGGCCGAGCGGAGGGGCAGTGCCGGGCTGCAGTGCCGGGCTGCCACAGACACTGCGCACACACACGAGCCTGAGGAGAAGCAGCTTAGAGAGACAAAAATGTGAAAGGGGTGTGTTGTGGGTGTCGTGCCAGAGCTGTTATCAGGAAATCTTCTGAGAGAATTTAAATATCCAAGGGTACAGCAAAGCTCCGAAGCAAGATTTCAGGAGATCCCACCCTGCTGAGCTGGGGGGGGCAGGTGACATACGGGTAGATGGACTACATTGGGTGGAGCATCAGGATGTGCTACGCTTGGATGGCAATGTCACATTACAGCAGGGGATGTAAACATCATTCTTTGCATGTGTGTGCCGGTGTGTGTGGGCACTCGCCCACATTGTGAGTACCTGGGAGTGCTTGTCACGCTCATCTCTGTCATATTTGTCAGCATGTACCTGGCTGAGCAGGACTAAGCCGGTCAGATTTCAGTAACAAAACCGCGAGCTTGCGTGGGGAGCACGACAATGAGGAAGTGAGAGTGGCGGAGTGCAACAGTCAGAGAAAATAACCTCTCCCCCAAGTAGCATGTTACACTGGGCCAGAGCGCCACCTTCAGTTCTTAAGATTCCTAAGCAGAAACACTCTGGTACCATACTATTCCATAATGACACTTCAGGGATATTCTGAAGCCTCCCTGTTTCACTTTAAAAACATCTGAATTGTAAAGTCAACTTGAATTTCATCTATAAAAAATCCAGATGCATAGAAATATAACATTATTTATAACTGGCAGACAATTATTTTAAATATAATGATTACGGTTTTTTTATGAATATTAAGTACTGGCTATGTCCAAAAAAGATAACATTGAAACAATTGTGTTAAGAATCACTTATTGTTATGAAATTAAAGCAGTAAAGCCCCTGCTATCATTTCCTTACCTTATTCACGTGTTTCCCCCCCTAGAAGAGAGCATTAAGGTTTTTGGTTTGTCTATCTGTGCGAACAGCGGCCTCCAGTGGGAAGTAAGCCACATCGACTCATAGCGGGTCCCTCTGACTCTAGGCCCTGGACCCAGCTGTGTGTGATGTTTCTCTAACATCCTGCTGTCTCCGCACTACAGGCCTTTGGTCACGTGACTTTACAGCCTGGGGAACCGGCTCACCTAACTCATTGAATGGTGAATAATGATGACATTACAGTGTGAAACAGGGAGGAGTCATATCTCGCACTGGAAAGAAACACTCACGGTGTTACTTAGAAGTTAATGGATGGATCTGTGAACTGAAGGCCAGGTATGAAGTACAGTCATGCTTTTAGCTGATGGTGCTGCAGATGGGGAAACTCACACAAGAGTATATCACAAACTTTACAGTGAGCCTGGACACATGAGCACATGTGCAAAAACACAGTCATAAATGGGCACAGACACAGCACAGTCACAGTCTGGCACAGACACCTGGTGAGGACAAAGCAGTCACAATCAGCCGCAGACACGCAGTGTGCACACAGCACGCAATCATAGATGGGCACAGACACACGGTGAGTATATAGCACAATCAGTCGGGCACAGACACGGCGATAACAGCACACATGGTGGAAACACAGCACTCAGTCACAGATGGGCAAAGACACACAGTGACTACACAACACACAGTCAGTCGGGCACAGGCACACGGTGAGAACACACACACATACACAGTCACAAACATGCAGAGCAGTCACAGACATACAAAAACAGACACAAATGTGCAAGGCACAGTGACACTCTGGCTGAGTGTTCCACAGGCTGCCCTCTGCCTGGAGCAGCACACAGTGACACGGGCAGATGTCTCACCAGACAGCAAGCAGAGCAGGTTGTACAGTATGAACGTTTATTTATGGAGTGAAGTTCTGCAGTGAGCAGCCAGTCAGCGGTAAATATGCTGTCAGTAATCCTCATATTTCCAAGAAATCTGTCACCTACAAGCGAATATGTCATTTTTGGCAGAGGAAAAGATTGGAGCATAAGAGTGTAAGAAGAGGTGGTGATGTGCTGGGGGACAAAGGGGGTTATATCTGTACAGAGTATTGAATGGACTGAAATAGCTCAGAAATGTACAAACGTGGAGGCAGCGAGAACGGACAGGTGAAAGACAATCCTGCTCCATTGGGACCGTCGGCAAGGTCGCCCAGCGATGGGGACATTCATCAAGCCCCCCCCCCACCCCCTACTGGCAGCTGCAGCAGAACCGGCACGGGGTGGGACGCCCAAACACACCTGCTTCATTCCCGCTAAGGAGAACGCCGAGATGCCCACTGTGGCGTGGAGATGCAGGATGGGGCAGAGGGCGGGGGGTGTAACAAGACCAAAGAGCAGCAAGAGGCATCAGAGATACGCCCAGGTCACCCTCAGAGCCACCAGGGTCTGAGAGTGAAGGAGCAGACGCGGCAGCAGGCGGCTGTGACAGGGAGCGTTTATAAAGGCAAAGGAAACACAGGACACACGAGCGGGGAATAAATACAGCAGGAAGGACGGACAGACGATCAGACAGCGATCTACACACTCTGGAAGCCATAAACTTTCCAACCTCAGACAGTGCAGTGCATTACCCCCCCCC
>JAODJX010000083.1:23900650-23911054 GCA_026776945.1 Isichthys henryi
CATGCCCCCCCATAACCCCCCACCTACATATTGCCCTCCGACTGCAGGTAACTCATCACCTCTTTTACACACATCGCATTTCTTTAGTTCTGGTCCCTGCCTGCCAACATTGCACACGGACAGACAAAATCCAGACCTAATATTACAGGAAGTGGCATGACATTTCAGGAAATGGCATGACATCACAGGAAGTGGCATGACGTCACAGGAAGATTGAAAGACCCAGAGGTACAGCTGGAAATAAAAAGACTTGAGACGGACTTGTAGGGATTGCTGGTCATGATTGGTGGAAAACAATTATCCCAGAAATCTGCAAAAATCTTTAGTTTTCTTTTGAATTTTTTTTTTTTAAAAATCTGCCTCTTTAAAAACGATCTAAAATGACCAAACCCTGATGGGGCACCCAAATCCCAGTCGGTCACACGTTTGTCTTCAAGTAAGCTCTGGTCTCAAGAATAAAAGGGGTAGAATTTGACTGTAGTGTTAATTATTCCAGCAGGTATAAACTGTTTTATGCTCTCCTGTCCTTATTTAGTGTATTTATTTCGCTAGGCTTGCAGAGACATAATGTAGCCACAAAGATGGGTACTACAGAAAAAAAATCAACAGTTTGGGTTTCACTAGAGGGCGTCAGCAGGAGGCACTCCGCCCCTCAGCTGCAGCGCCGCACATGCTCCAGCACATACTCTGGGAAGTGCAGGCTGCACACCTGCAGCCCATCCAGTTTGCAAGGCATCCTGGGATACTCATCTTCCTTCCACTTGTTCTCTTCCGGGTCAAAGGTCAGGATGGAGTCGCTGTAGTGCCCATTGTAGCAGAGGCCACCCAACACCATGATCTGCTTTTCCAGCACTGCCACACCATGGCCGCTGCGCCCGATGGGCATGGAGGCCAGGATGGTCCACTCATCGGCCTGTGGGTCATACACCTCGGTGGAGGGGCAGCCCTGCGACTCAAAGGAGGCGCGCAGCACCACACACACGCCCCCGAACACATAGAGCTTGCCATTGTGCGAGATCATCTTGTGGAAGCAGCGTGCATAGTTCATCTTGGATTTATTCTCCCAGCAGCCGCTGAGCGCAGCAGCCCGGCGGCCCCGGGGCTCCGGCACCCCCTCCCTGCTGGGGTCGAAGACGCACACCTGCTTGGAGGTGGAGGAGGACGTGATACCGCCAGTGATGTAGAGCTTGCCGTCCAGTACGGTGCCCTCATGGCCGTACTTGTTGACGGGGTAGGGGTCCACAAACTCCCAGCGGTTTTCAGCGATGCTGTAGCGCTCTGTGGAATAAAAGGTTTCGTCTCGCGTGCGGCCTGCCACGGCGTAGATGAAGCGGCCCACCACGCCCACAGCGAATTCGGAGCGTGGCACCGACATGTCGGCCATGCGCAGCCAGGAGTTGTGCCGCGGGTCGTAGCGGTACACCTTCGATGAGGCATGGAACTCGCCGTCAGGGCCTAGCTCCTCACCGCCCAGCAGGAAGACAAAGTTGTTGAGGACCGCGAGGCAGTCGGGCCGCAGCGGCACCTGCGGACCCTCCAGCTCCCACCACACCTTGGGCTTGTGCAGCAGCAGCACCTTGCTGTTCACCATACTGTGGCCGATCATGCCACGGAAGACAGCCGTCTGTGGCCGCGCCGACCGGATGCGGTTGGCTTTGGTGTCCAGCAGCGGCTGTTCGTTGGTCTGCTGGAAGTAGTTAAGCGCTTGCTCCACCTCCTGCCGCAGCTGTCGTGAGTAGCGGTAAAACTCCGAGGTCTTCACCTGATGGGACACAGCCACAGTCAGAGGGAGATACAGAGAGAGCCCCAGGCTGGACACTGTTAACCACTGCATGCCCCCCACTGCGCACCGTGACCCACTGGCATGCACTGTTGGACCACTCACCTTCTCGAAGATGTTGGCGGGCGTCATGAGGCAGAAGCGCAGGCTCTTCACCACGGCATCAGTGTGTCTCCAACGCCGGCGGTCGTGCCGCAGCCAGGCCTGCACTGCCTCATACAGCTCAATCTCGGGGAAGCGGCTCAGCCGGTCGCTGTCTAGGTACACCAGCAGCTTCTCCAGGCTTAGGTAGGACAGGAAGTCGGCGCGGCCCATCAGCGGTACAAAGTTATCGAGCAGGAAGGCGTCCAGCTGCTCCTGCACGCCCTCCACAGCAACGCTGAAGTCCTCAAGCAGGCGCATGACCTCGGCGCAGTTCTCCAGGCACATCTTGGCCAGCAGGAATGAGCAGCAGAACTCCACCACTTCAGTGAGCTGGACGTACATGGCGGCTTGCAGGATCTCCTGCACAGTGAGCATGCTCAGCTCCAGCGTGCCGTAGTACATGAACTGCAGCACGTGTCCGAATCCGGCTGCTGTCAGCCCCTTCATGTGGATGCGGTCCTGATCACGCTCGCGCATGTCTGCTGTGAACATGACCCGAAAGTAGTCGCTCTGCGTGGCCAGCAGTGCCTTGTGTGCTTGGAAGTGCTGCTCCTCAATGAGCAGGGTGACATCCAGCAGGAGGCGCTCTTCGTAGAGGGCGCGGAAGCCAGAGGACACACTGCCGTCATGGGCCTGTGACAGGTACACCTCCACGTCCCCTGCCATCTCACACCTGTGCCGGGGAGGGCGGTGGGGGGGTCACACACGCAAACAGACACACGTGACCACACAACATGACTCTTATCTTGCTGATCCACACATGGAACCAACCCATTGTGAATCATTCAGAGTAAACATGCATCAGAGAGTGGCCCCGGGTGGGGGGTAGGGGGTGTCTACCTCTTGGGTCCCTCAGGGCCTAACACGGGCTTGCCTGACGAGGTACCGAGGGCCAGTTCACATTTTCTCTGCTTGTATTTCCCCTGCTCTGTGAAGTGACAGACACACAGAGGGAGGGAACATCAGGACCCCACAAACCAACCCGTTTGCAATGCCGCCTACCACACATAATGCCAAATGCATGGCAGGAACGCACAGCAGCCGCCTTGTGTCAACCGGCACAACAGCGCTGTCCTTATGTCAACTACGATGGCACCTGTCTACTGCGATGCCCAGCAGTTACAGTGCCAATCAACACCCTTTTTACGAACCTGAGCGTCTCATATCCACTGCTTAAGATCGGCGCTAGAGAAGATACCACAGCTACCAAAGGTACCAAAAAGGCATGCAGCACAGCATGGGAGTATTGATTGAAAATAATTTCATTGTTAGACATCCTGTGTGGATAAAGTTACATGCAGACCGACTTGCATCGAAATAAAAGAATCCATGTTTGAATGTAAAAGCACTGCACTTCGGCGTGCGGTGACAACCCACGCTGACATGTAGTTGTTGTTTAAATGCCAAACGTGACCTTTAATGGCATGACGCCAGAGGTGAGGCTGGTTATAAATATCCCGCTCACACGGCCCTCATTTCCAGTTATAACCGTACGACCGTCACACAGCCGGCTGCGTGGCCGCTTCCCCATGCAGGTTCGGCGCTTTAAATCCTTTGCCGGGCTCCAGCAGTCCGCTACTGACACCGGGGCGCCGAGCGCTCACCTCGGCGATGCGGCTCCACGCAGCCCCGCTTCGACCAGGCGGCTCTGGCCCCTTCGGACATGGAGTGACGCTGGATACCCGGAGCGACGCGCCGGTCTTCAAACGCTCATCGTCAGCGGCTCTCCTCGCTTCCTGCGCTTTTCCCAGCTACCATCACTGACACCCGATAACAAAACAGTGTCCATATACAGCGATCCCAGCCCTCGCAGACGCCATATTCTTCGCCGCACTGACGTCACTTCCTGCGCTTCTCAGGCTCTATCCACTGTACAGTGAACAGGGAGCAGTGAACTTCGTACAGTATATGATAAACAGGGAATAATGCATAGATAATGATGTACAGTCAACAGGAAGTAGCGTGCAGTGGACACCGTACAATATACGATAAACATGGTTAGTTTATAGACAACAATGTACAAAGAACAGGCAGCAGCGGGCAGTGATCACCGTACTGTATGCAATAAACAGGGAATAATGTATAGATAATGTACAGGGAACAGCGTGCAGTTCACACCGTACAGTATACAATAAACAGGGAATAATGTGTAGATAATAATGTAAAGTGAGCTCATTCCTTAATCCAGCGGCCAGTGACTATAATTCAATGAGTGATAATGAATCTGGGCATTTTCAGTGACGCAGCCTCCCGGGTCAGAAAGCAGCAATATAAGAGGCAGTTATGGGCACGGTCCAGGATCCACGGACAAAGCCTTTTAAATATTTCCATCAAATTTTGTCAAAAGACCACTAAAAGTCGTTTATTTTTTTCTCATAAAAAATCTGTTAAAATATATGCTCTTCAAATAATTCAAGGAAAATGTGTAGCCGTATACAATACAAAACAACTATACACCAGGTAACGTTTTGTTAAAACATTACTGACGTTAAAGTAATGTACAAACCAAACAGTACATACATAAACAATATAAAATATAAACATTAAAATATAAATCCATGATCTGTTACATATCTTTTCTCCCAAATCACATTTATTGATAAAGATAAAAGATGTACAAGGAACACAGTCCACATACAAAATTTAAAACCTTGCCAGGGGTACATATACAGATGCGTCGAGGAAAATAAGAAAAAAAAATACAAAATTTGACAGTCTCAAATAATCTTACATGCCTTCTATGCTTTCTTGGTTTTGGACATCTACAGTTTATTTCCAAAAGCATTAAAACTACAACAAACTGTCATAATGACATCAGAAAGAGGGGACGGACCCCAAATATTCCTTAAGTTTAAATATGACCATAAAGTCAAACTAATGTCTCATTAAACCAAAGAGAGCATTTTAAATCAACGGCTGTATACAACTACCATATAGAGGACCTTGCTTAATATTTCTGTTCAAAAAGGATATTTTCCAGATAAAGAAATCTAAGCAACCTACACTATTGCATCACCCGTTATCAACGGACACACTACGCCTATTTTTTATTATCAGAAGTCCATTTAAAAACACCAGCTGACCAGCGTGGTTCGATAACTACATGAGTTTAATTTGTCATGATATTTTGTATAATGAATAAATTCGTTCCGATAAATGCCTTTTAATTTACGGCCCTGTAATAAAATCATTCAGGCGGCAGCGGTGGCTCCCAATTTTCTTTTTCGCTCAAGATGGCGGGTGACGAGTCGGGGGTGACGCTGGGGCAGCCACATCTTTTTAAACAGGATTTAAGTTCCTTGGTGAGTAAATGTCTCTTTCTTACCGAGCCCGTCGAGAGTAAGGTTAGGATCTGCATCGGCTCGTGTAAAGACGCGTCGGACCGCGTATATCTGTATGGGCGGAAAATGAAAGCCGGTAGCCAGACCGCACATGATGCGAGTGATGTAGGACCCACGGCGGCATGGTTCTCCGGTCAATGGGGATCTTCACAACACATACGCCAAAGCCCTACTCCGCCTAACATACCTCTTAAGCCCCGTTACACGACTCGGATCACCTGCCCGCGGAGTGCCAGGAAACTCCAGACACAGGAAATCAACATCAGCTGTTGCTGTTAACGTGGACGATGCCTTATAAACGCCGTCATTAAATTAGGATTTAGCTGTAACTGTACAGTATCCGGGCCTTCTTACATCGGCCCTCTGCAGAGTTTGGAGTCGCCGTAAACCAGTGTCACGCACCCCTGCGTGTTTTATGTTACGGTCATGAACCTGTGGGTCTATTGCGCCGGGCGTTTTCCCCACACCCTCAACTGAAGACTCAGATCATGTGCTACGATTGTACATACCATCTCTAACTCATAACTGTTTCACACTGTAAAAAGTTAGCCATAGGTCGGGGTTTTTTTTTTTTTTTTTTAAAAATCAAAAAGGATATTTTCATAAAGTTTTTTTTTTTTTTTTTTAAAAAAAAAAAAAAAGCATTCTGCGTCTTTAGCAAGGAATTGAATACAACATAGGAAGTGGTAGTTGCAAATCCCGTGGCTGACAGAGTGATATCACTATCTGCTCTTTGAACAAGACCCTTAAGTGTCTGCTAAAAAAATACATGTAAATGTAAAGGGCATAATTCAACATATTTATGGCTACTGGCTAAATAATGCTTTCTCAATTAAGTGTCCACCAGTGGTTCTAAATCGTGTCTCTGGATCCCCCACCAGAATGTTTTCATTTCAACCCTACCTCAATCAGGCTTATATGGTCCTTAATGGACTAATATTGAATATGGCAGGTTGAAAGCAGTGTGGGTTGTACTGAAAACATTCTGGCAGGGGCTCCCCCAGGAACAAGATTGGGAACTACTGGTGATGAACTGGAGGTGGACGGTTTTCGTGAAGGACTGTATGTATGTAAAACATTTCTGTGGTTGACCCCCCCCACCCAACAGGATGTCAGCACACTGTCGCCACTCTCCCCTGAAATCATCAGCAGGCAGGCCACCATCAATATCGGTAAGTCTCACGCACACAAACATATCACTGTAGCTTGTGCTTTTCATCTGTTTTTTGCTGATCCCGCCATACACCTTGCTAGGCACCATCGGACACGTGGCCCATGGGAAGTCCACAGTGGTGAAAGCCATCTCGGGGGTGCACACCGTCAGGTTCAAGAATGAACTGGAGAGGAACATCACTATCAAGCTTGGCTATGCCAATGCCAAGGTGAGGGGCTCGGTCACTGCCGGGGGGACTGTCTGCGCCGGGTTCCCGGTTTGCCTCGTCTGTTTGCTCACGCCCACCACTGTCTGACCATAGATATACAAGTTGGATGACCTCAGCTGTCCCAGGCCAGAGTGCTACCGCTCGTGTGGGAGCAGCACCCCTGACGAGTTCCCCACAGACATTCCAGGCACCAAGGGCAACTTCAAACTTGTCAGGTAAGCCAGCCGTCAGCTGAAGCTTGCGGCTTGGAAATGAGGCTGGGCACCCACATCGCGTCAGCCAGGGAAGATGTCAACGCCGCCCTCCTGCCAAACTGTACTCTCCCAGGGCACACCAGTCACAGTCAGTATGTTTACATGCATGCTTAGAAAATCAAACTATTGTATTAGGCCAGTGGTTCTCAAAGTTGGTCCTCAGGCCCCATTGCCCTGCTTGTTTTCCAGCTATCCCTGCCCCACACACAAGTCCCAGCTGTCTTTCAGCTTCTGATTACCTGGATCAGGTGTGTTCAGTCAATCAGCAGTGTGTAGGGCAGGGATAGCTGGAAAACAAGCAGGGCAATGGGTCCTGAGGACCGAGTTTGAGAACCACTGTATTAGTCCAACTAAAACCAGAAAGTACATGTAAACATGTTTGTCCGACTGAAATGTACTAATTCAAATTTCAGTTAGTCTGACTAAGACACCCAGATAATGCGATTAGGAGTCGATTTACTCCTGCATGTATACGTTCAGTCGGACTGAAACTGACCAAGGTACTATTGCACATGCTCCATAGTTTCTGCCCCTGGGCTTTGACCCGAAAGTAACAGAAGAAGCTCGGAGCCTAGCAGAGGATGTGCAGCACGTATGAAATGTACAGCGCTGTAAAGCTGTCCAGTTCATCGCTCAACAAAAGGGTGCTTTTCCCTCTGCACCAAGTACCGTACTTTTGGTACTTTAAGAAGGTACCAAAACTATGGTACTTCAAGGTGTTTGTTTTCCACTGGTGTAAAGAGTGGTAACGGCAGCGAATGACGTTCACAAAGCGAGGTGACGTGCAAATTTAATACCAGCATTGCGTGTTGTGTGCATCCAATTTTTACATCGCTAATTCGCTAGATTAAAATCAGACTTTTTCTTCCTTCAAACCGTCAGTTTGGTATGGATATTAAAGCGCAGGGAGTTTAAGTCTTGCTAAAAGATTTTTACTCTGTCATAGGAAAACAACCTGGCATTTTAATGTTAATCTTGAAAAGGAATAGTCTAGTACGTGTTTAAAAAGGAGACAGGTAAGGAGCATGCACTGATACAGTGTGTTACCGCACTCGTCACATGACAAACCACCTCAGGGGTGAGAACCATGCAGTGGGTGATACCATGCAGGAGTGCAGCCATGCAGTGGGTGATACCTCAGCACCACACTAGTCCAAATGGACCAGTGTGATTTTTTTCCAGTGGTTGGAGTGCAAATTCTGCCACCAACCCCCAAGTTTTTCCCTGAAAGTTGGAGGACCTCCTTATGGGGCTGGATGTAGATTACTGTCATACCCAGGAAGAAGCAATTGCAGATTTAAGGGCCTTACCAATGGAGTAGAAAAACTCTGGCTATTGATGGGATTTAAACCAGCAACCTTACAGTTACTCCCGCAGATCTCTACCCTCAGAGCCACCACTCCACCCATGTTTAAAAATTAGTTTATAGTTTACCTCTGCTGCTTTTGCATGAGATCTGCATGTGTTCTCCAAGATAATCATAATCATTTTCGTCCTTGCTGGAAGAAGCCCAAAACTAACAAGCTGAAATGAGCCAGCTATAGTAGTGGAGTCATACTTCGGTCAATAAATCAATTCCCCTCCCATGTATGTATACTGGGACAGTAGCCTGATTAAATGGCATAGTCCAGTTTCCATGTCGTCGTGGGGTTTCCTCTGGTTACCCCGGTTTCCCCCCACAGTCCAAAGACATGCTGAGGCTAATTGGAGTTCCTAAATTGCCCATAGGTGTGCGTGTGAGAGTGAATGGTGTGTGAGTGTGCCCTGCGATGGGCTGGCCCCCCATCCTGGGTTGTTCCCTGCCTTGTGCCCGTTGCCTCCGGGATAGGCTCCAGACCCCCCGCGACTCAGAAGGATAAGCGGTTTGGAAAATGGATGGATGGAAGGATGGAATTTCTCCTCTGTCTCCTGATAACATTTGACAAATAATTGACCAGTGAGAAAATCTCTTGTGAAGTAATCTGTATCCTTTATATTTATTTGTACTAGTTAGAAATTTGTGTTCATGATGCCCTTTTATGTATGATTACTTTCAATCTCTAATTTTAGCATTGCTGCTAAACCGTTCACTGACATCTATGTAAAGATAGGTTTCTGTTTGTGGTGCTAAGGGTGTCTCATTACATTATGGGCTGGTTCGTAAAGTAATTTCTGCTAAAGTGTGTTTTTTTTCACGCTTCTGAAGTAATGTATTTTCAGAGATTGCTGTTTTTCTTTGGACAGTGATGGTAAACTAGGATTGGGGAGTGAACACCCGGGCCTGAATCTGCAGGGTCTCCAGTAGGAGGCACTGGTGTCTCACCCTGCCTCTCCCTCACAGGCATGTCTCCTTTGTGGACTGTCCCGGTCATGACATCCTGATGGCCACCATGCTGAATGGAGCAGCAGTGATGGACGCTGCCCTCTTACTCATTGGTGAGCAGCCACCTTCCTGTCACTGGGACACAACATGCCGCTTGTCGCTCACTTACCCATAACACTCTCCCCCCCACCCCCCACAGCGGGTAATGAGTCGTGTCCGCAGCCCCAGACGTCGGAGCACCTGGCTGCCATCGAGATCATGAAGCTGAAGCACATCCTCATCCTGCAGAACAAGATCGACCTGGTGAAGGAGAGCCAGGCCAAGGAGCAATATGAGCAGATCCTGGCCTTCGTGCAGGGTGAGGCACGTGGGGTGGGGTGGGGTGGGATGCCTTCATCGTCATTGTAGCAAGTTACAAGGAAATTCAACGTGTGTGATTGTCCAGCAACGCTTTGATGTACATGTGAATATTAAGGGTAAGATGATGAACTAGATTAAGTAAATAAAAATGTAAAGTATCACAAATATAAAATGAGATAATGAAACATAGAGAAAGCAACTTTCTTTGACACGTGGCAGCATGTTTAGTAAAGATTTTCATATTTCTATATATGTATGTGATACGAGGTAAGCATGTATTACAACAGTGCAACCATGAGTACATTATCTGTGCCCACTTCAATTGTCATGCTCTTCAAGGCCTTAGTATTTGCTGTGTGGTCTGGTGCCCCATGCAGGTACGGTGGCGGAGGGGGCCCCTATCATTCCCATCTCTGCTCAGCTGAAGTACAACATTGAGGTGGTGTGCGAATACATAGTCAAGAAGATTCCCGTGCCGCTGCGCGACTTCACATCCGAGCCCCGTCTTATCGGTGAGCCGCCGCTGGCAATTCCAGTCTGCTTCCGTGGAGACGTGGGAATGGTGAAAAACGGGACGGTCAGTCCACCAGGGTCTGCCTTTGATAAATATCCATTAGTGAAATGCTCAGGAGTTGCATGTTGTTCTGTAGAGACCGGACAGGCAGGAAGGGAGGTGGTGTGTTGCAGTTTATATGGGAGCTATCAAGCTTGGCTATGCCAATGCCAAGGTGAGGGGCTCGGTCACTGCCGGGGGGACTGTCTGCGCAAGGGAGCTCACTGATAAAAATAAAAGTAGAGAAGCTGTATGGATAAAACTAGATGCTAAAATCTCAAATGGCCT
>JAODJX010000083.1:23919168-23931257 GCA_026776945.1 Isichthys henryi
GAAAATGTGCAAATAAGTGGCAGAAGTGCAAAAATGCTTGTGGCAGAGTTTGTGTGTAAAGTGCAGATGTGCAAGAGTCGTATAAACACTGAATTCGCCGGAGCTCTGTTAGCCGCTGCCTGCTCATGGCGCCGCCACGAATGAATCCCCAGGTAGCAGATTATGCTAAAAATGCCTCGGCTAATGTACTGAATCCATAGATTTTTTTTATTGCATTCCCATTTAAAATCTATAACTCTCCCACTATGAGAAACGAATTTCATTCCTTGAATGCATGTCCTCTGTGCACTTCTGTACCATCAGGATTTAAGGAAGTATTTCTTTAACAAGTAACAGCAGCAGTAAAACTGTATCACAGCGTTAAACTTTACAATTAATCTGCAATTCACATGTGTGCCAAACTGTACAAATCATGGGTCATGATCTGTTACACCATTCATGTGTATGTTTACCTTTTCTGTTACAATACCTCACATTTTATTCCTTCCTCAAGGCACTTCTTACGCTGTATATATGAATAATGTATGTACAGCTCTATATGAATAAAACATAAATGTGTCACCAGCGCTGCTGCAAATGGTGACGGGGCGATGGATGAAGTTGGCGGCCTCTCCCTGCACTCGCAGGAACCCAAGATCATCTTCCATGGATCAGGTACCCGGCTCCCTCTGCCGGAAACATGCTTGGTGTGTTTACCTGGGTTCATCACGGTCCATCACTCATGCATGTTCCCGCTGCAGGCAACGGGGGGCCCGACGGGGAGGAGATTGTGGTGGAACTGCAGGAGGCCGTGTTCGTGTCCGAGCTGCATGGTGAGCACATGGCCCTCAGGGGCCTGGGGCCCGAGCAACTCAGCTCCTTGGTGATCCAGGACTGCGCTGAGGACACGGTGACTGAGTACGTACACTGTGCTGAGGACGGGCTTGCACTGGAGGAAGCTGTCACAGTGGAGACATGTGTCGTGTCACCCCGGAGCCTCGCTGTGGAGGAGGAGCTCCAGGTGGATGTGGTTCCTGAGGAGGTTCCGGAAGCCGGCAGCCCAGTTCAGGACAGTCAGGGTGCCTGTGAGGACTACCTGATGATCTCATGTAAGCACCGGCATTCCCAGTGGCTCCTGAGTGATGACCAAGACATCCATCTTCGCGGTAACTGAGCTCTCCCTGTCTCCGGCTTCCTAGTGGACGAGGTGGGGAAAATGGTCCAAGATGGCGAGGCTGAGGTGATGGTGGAGGGTGCCGAGGAAGACGGCGACGAGGAGAAAGAGGTCATTAAGGTGTACATCTTCAAGGCTGACTCTGGGGATACGAACCTAGGTGAGTCAGCCAGCCAGGCAGGGGTGTTTGGACATTTGGTCCAGGCCCTTCTGACAGACCTCATGTGTTCTGTGTCTCAAGGTGGTGCTGTGGATATCACCGAGGGCCAGATGGAGGGGGAGGATGGGGTGGAGTTGCTGGATGGCACTGGGCACCCACTTCAGGAAAAGACAGTATACCTGTCTGTGGAGGATGAGGGTGAGTGACGGCAGCTTGTCTCTGTGCCTATGTCTGTGCCTCTGTCTGTCCTGCGAACCTTGATTGGCGTGTGTCTCCCTTGAGGTGGGACCAAGGTGACCGATGAGGTGTATATGGAAGTGGTGGTGGGGGGCGAGGATGCTGGTGCCGTTGAGAGGCCGCATGGCAACACTGCTCTCAGCAAGGACTTCATGCCAGTGTCCTGGGCCGCCACCTACAGTGAGTGTCCTGCTGCATGACCATCTGTGCCGTGTCACAGCGCCTCCTGAAGGCCTGCATGTGTACATGCGTGTGCTCGGCAGGGGAGGAGCAGGCAGAGGTCCCAGAGGCCCGGAATGGGGCAGCCAGTGCTCTCCTACACGTCGAAGATTCTGGCGGCGAGTCCAGTGAGCCCAACAGAACCAACAGCCATCGCAGCAAGAGCCACAAGCGAGCCGGGCTGCGGCAGGCCCAGACTGGTGCGTAGACCCACTCGCTAGAGGAGAGACGCCACCGTATAGTGCTAGGGAGACCAGGGGTTCCTGTAAGGTAATGCTTTAGGCTGTACCAGGGTCCTCATGCGGTCATGTTGCATGGTTACTTTGTCCAGTCACACTGTTGTAGTCACTTATTCACTTTGACTCGCGCCCCTGACTTGTGTATGACCTTCGGCCCACCCCCCAGCCATCATCATCGGCCCGTGTGGCCAGCCGCTCACCGTCTACCCCTGCAGCCTCTGCGGCAAGAAGTTCAAGTCACGCAGCTTCCTGCGTCGCCATGCCCGCAACCAGCACTCGCAACTGCAGTCACCGGAGCATCACAGGAAATACCGGTGCACTGACTGTGACTTTAGCACCAACAAGAAGGCTGCGCTGCACAGTCACATGGAGACACACATGCCTGGCACCAAGGCTCCAGCAGCGCTCTACGCACACAAGCTGCAGCGGCGTGGAACAGAGGCCTGGCTGCCGGCGAGCCCCACCCCTAAGATGCATAAGTGCAAGTTCTGTGACTATGAGACTGCTGAGCAGGGCCTGCTGAACCGCCACCTGCTGGCTGTGCACAGCAAGAGCTTTCCGCACATCTGCGTCGAGTGCGGCAAGGGCTTTCGGCACCCATCAGAGCTGCGGAAACACACGCGCACCCACACGGGTGAGAAGCCCTATGGCTGCCCCTACTGTGGCTACCGTTCCGCCGACTCCTCCAACCTGAAGACGCACGTGCGGAGCCGGCATGGTGGGGAGACGAGCCACCGGTGTGAGCGCTGCACGCTGGCCTTCCCTGTGCGCGAAGAGCTGCTGCAGCACGTGCTTTCGCATGAGGAGCCACGCACTCACCAGTGCGCCCACTGCCAGCACCGCAGCTCCAACTCCAGTGACCTGAAGCGCCACGTCATCTCAGTGCACACCAAGGACTACCCGCACAAGTGTGCCGTCTGCGCCAAGGGTTTCCACCGGCCATCAGAGCTGAAGAAGCATGCAGCGGTGCACCGCACCAAGAAGCCGCACCAGTGCCGGCACTGCAGTTTCTGCACCGCTGATCCCTTTGTGCTCAGCCGCCACATCCTGTCGGCGCACACCAAGGAGGTGCGGCCGCAGCCATGCAGACCAGCCTCAGGGGCCCAGGGGCCCGGCAGTAGGGCCCCACGGGAGCGCCGGCTCTACCAGTGCCAGTACTGTGACTACAGCACCGGTGACGCCTCGGGCTTCAAACGGCACGTCATCTCCATCCACACCAAGGAATACCCCCATCGCTGCCAGGCCTGCGGCAAGGGCTTCCGGCGGCCCTCCGAGAAGAACCAGCACATCATGCGGCACCACAAAGAGCTGGCACCAGTGCCATAACACCTCCCTCCCTTTGAGGGGTGCTAGCCTGCAGGGCAATCGGGGTTCCTCGCTTCAGCCCTGCTGCGCGATGGCGGGGTGTCCTCATTTAAATGAGGTCGAGCGGCACTTCCTGTTTCGCCACGTGCCGCTTCTTTAAATCAAGGGGCAGCTCTGCTCCTTGGGTCGTTTGCACTAAGAAGGGGGTGGCGCTTCTGCCTGTTGACCACGAGCCGCCTCTGGGAGTTGCTGCACGACTGCTCAGAAGTGCTCGGATTGTCCCGTTTGCCGCAATTGTGCTCCGTGTTCTGGCTGGAGACAGGTGCCCCTGACAGCAGCTTCACTCTCACGCATCACACTGCTCTTCCCGGAGAGCTTTGCAGGAGCACGGCGTCTTGCAGGACGCGCCAACCTGCCGCCACTCCCTCGGGAGGCTTTTCCCGTCTCCGACATCAGTCTGGCTGCCGTGATCTGTTATGAAGCCGATTAGCTCCCTCGGGGTTACACAGGGTCCCCTTAGCGACCTCTAACAGCCACAACCAGCAGGAGTCTGATTACTTTGGACTGAGAAATTAAGATTTATTTTGGGACTTTAACTGTAGAGAAGGTGGTAGGCTTGGGCCAACAAAATTAGAATTGTATTGTGGGAGACCTCCTGTCCCCGCCCCCAGTCAGCAAATTTTATTGCCAAATTTTCTAAATATGGGAATGGTGTTGCTTTTGAAAATACTGTCTAATATGGCAATACAGTGTCTGGACAGTAAGGAAGAACTGGAAGGAAGATGTTGCCCAAGCCTTGCCTGTCGTTGGCCCTGGAACACAGAGAAGATTAAACGCAGCCGGAGGGGCAGGGAGGGGGGTGTGACCTGTTGGAGGACAGTTGCTCACATAGCCGATAAATCATGTATTTCCTGCCGCCGAGCTCCCCAACTCATCACTGTGCAACTGTTCATCACGTTGCTCTGTGTAACAATGCAGATGATTGTATTGTGCACAGTTCAGTCAGCCTGTGCCCATGCAGCCCAGGGAGGGCCAGCAGGCCGGTGGCTTACTGTCCTTGATATATTTGTAAAGAAAGATTAAATAAAACGGACTGTTTTCCGTTTGCTTGAGTGTTTCTTTACAGGTAGTTTTGCAACCAGCATTAGCAGACAGCAGCTTGAGTTATGACAGCATGGCTTTAGATGTGCTATCGCAGGAGTATTCTCATTGGATGATTCGACCATCACAAGCATAAGAAAGAATCCTGTTGACTAGCTGGTGGTCGTTTCAGACAGATACAGGAAGTACATAGTTTCTCTGTAGCTACAGGCACTGTTACTCCTGCCTATACCTCTTGTGACCTGCCTCCCTAGGTTTGGACTAAACGTACAGTGATCACATGGATAATAACCCTGACAATAATAGTCGTTACCTCATGTTTTGAAGACACACTGCCAGTGATAGTTTTGATTTCCATGGAGACTGGAGTAAAATGGGGCAGTGTAAGAGATGCACAGTGTGGCTGTGCAGTGTAAGAGATGCACAGTGTGGCTGTGCAGTGTAAGAGATGCACAGTGTGGCTGTACACCAACAAGCTGTAGGCAACAGCCCCGGCATGCTGTCACTAGGCAGGGGGATGTACCAGAGGAGCCCAATGGAGGAGATCCCCCACCCCTGGGCCCAGGCTGCTCCCTTGGCTTGGGGATGGGAACGAGGCTTAGCCACACACACCCATAACTGGATTTATAGGTACAACAGCTTCCATCTTTGTGTGCCAAATGCCTGAAACATTTTCTTTGAAACAGAGTTTATTACAGATGTAGATCAGCAATGTGTTTACACATGGGCATTAATGAGGCCCCAAGCCGCATGACTAGCAGGGGGAGATGGAGGTGATCCCACAGAGAGACAGAGCACTTCATCACTGCCCGGTCGCATGATGGGGTGTCACACAATCCAGCCGTCATAGGCCTAGAAAACAAAGATATGTCAGGGGCCGGATTTCATTAATCTGAAGCTAATCTTGACCTGGACAATGATGCTAAATCTACACAGTATTGCAGTTCATAGAAAAAAAAACAGAAAGGCAAGTCAAAGGTAAATAATAAATAATACAAATAATAATAATTGAAACAGGAAGTGTTGAGTGGCACATCAGCATGGGGAAGCAGGAGTGTGATGAGTGCACCCTGTAGGATGGGAGGGTCATCACGTGCAGATGGTAAGGCTCAGGCACAGCCTGAGGATAACGGCACTGACAGCAGCTCACTCACCGTGCTACAGACTCTTCTCGGCCACCTCACAGAAACCTGGTCAGGAAGATAACAGTGAGACAACACAGGCCTACAGTAAGGTCAAAAGTCACAGTTCTTGCCAGTAATGTGACGTCTAGCGCACTGTGTCCCTGGTGCATGCAACATTCATGCGTATTCATACAGGCATGCGACAGATGAGCGTGACCCACCATACTTTGGGAAGGGGTAAACGTGGTCGATGGCAATGCCCTGCTTCTCCGCCAGGTCTTCGAACCTGTCCAGCATGCTGTCAGGCAGCTGGGTGGACCTCCCTATGGGAGACAGAAGAAGGATTCATGGTGTGAAGATGGATGAGCTGATTGGCTGACAAGAGGTCACCCTGAGAGAGTGACACTCAAACCCACAAGAAAGATAGCAAATGGTGTAAGACAGAGTGTACACCGTGCTGTGTGACATTGGCTACAGTGCTTTGGGTTTATGGGATGCAGTGGGCACCTCCTTGACAATGCGCACTCACCGTACAACTTCAAGGTGACCAGGTCATGCTTCCGGTAGTACAGGAGGGCATAGGAGATGTAGTCTGTCTCCGAGACCACAACTTCGATGTTGTCACGGCGATCTGGGGAGAGGGGGAATGACAATGCAGTTTAGGAGATGGAGGGTATAGCAGCTGGGGTTCTATAGCAAAGGTGGGTTGGGGCTGTACACCTGAGGAGGTGCTATGCGCGGATTCTGAGAGGCCTCTGGCCACAGCACAGGTTAATGCCCGTCATCACCCAGACACGGCCTCACAGTTTAGTTTCACCATGCTACATGCTAATGAGCAGGATACAGAGGAAGGGGCTTTCTCTGATTTGCATGATGCCTTCTCTGCTCACCAGACCTGCTATCAGGAAACGGCTGCCGCTCTGGGTGGGGATGTACTCCTGTGTGATGTTCCAGCACTGCTGGTTCCTAGAGGACAGAGATGCGGTCAGCTGGCTAAAGGCTAAGCATGCTAATCGTCATATGACGATTTATTTATCTATCTTTCCACGGCTCCACATGGCTTTGTAGTTGTTAGAGGGTTTTTGTTCTCAAGGTTCCCCCTAGTGGCACAAGCGGGGTTGCACTCACAGCTTCCTTAGGGTGGATGCAATAAGTGGAGAAGTGGGAGAGGTGGGCGCCGTCAGGGTCATGGAGGTGCTCTCCAGCCGGAAGTTATTCTCCTGAAGGTAGCGACACTTTGACGCAACACTGTTCAGGAGCCACCTTCCGCTAAACTGTGGATAATCAGGGATCAAATAAAGAGAAAATAAAATAAATACATTAGAAAATGTCTATGCCAGGAGTGGCAAATCTAATCTATCAGCACCTTCTCAGCAGTGAAACAGTTTTTTGTTAAAACTTCAAGCATTTAAGCACTACGCCTCCTGCTGGCCAGTGATAACACTGTCACCAGTCAGTGATGCTAAACTTACCCGCTGCAGATCCAGGTTGTGCACAGCAGGGATGTTGCTGAGGAGTTGCTGTGCTGCTGGCCTCTGGCGGCCTCTGACTCGTGCACCCTCCACTGACCCCAGCAGGAAGGCCGTCACCGCAGACATATAGAGCCACGTGGCCTGCATCTCACCCCGGTCTTCCCTGCGATCCCACACTCGTCTCCTTTCCCTTTTTCCAATGCCTTCAGCCTTCCACTCAGCCTCTAGCGTCTTCCTTTCTCACTCTTTTTTCTCTCTGTCTCTCTCTCTGCCTCTCACTCCCAACTCACAGGGCAAATAAAGTGTTGACACACCAGTGCAGACCCCTGACTTGTGATCACTAGACCAGTTTATCATTAACTCTGAAAGATTACGGGATGTTGCTGGAAACTTGCTGGTGCATTGCTCCAATCACTTCAATTTTATCATTGTATCAGAGGCATGAATATTGTCATTAATCATTTTAAAAACGATATCAATATTTGCATATTTCTTTCAATAGCAGAGCAGAAATCATAGTGTGAGCGGGCCGGCAGAAAATCAGGCGGGCTAGTGCTTTAATAATCCACTTGGCTACAAAGTCACACTACAGACTGAACTCCATTTTTTAAAATCAGTTTTTAAGTGACCCGTGGTATTTCCAAGACTAAATGAACACACATCTTTACATGCGTCTTCACAGCACATTTCCTTAGATTGATCTAAACACGCAGGAACACACCGGTCATACATAACCGTCTTATCGTACTTTATCGCTCGCTGTGAACGCTTGAATAGATGCGTCTGAGTTCTATATTGGGTGAACCCAGGACCACCATAATCAACTCGTGCCGCCGCGGTAGATTTATATTTATAAGTGCAAAAGAGTGCAAAATGGCAGAAAGACTATTCGACAATCACAAGTTCTTGTGACTGTTTGCTTTTTCGAATCCGGTAAAGACAAAAATATAAGACGTTTAATCTCTCCCTAATATTTTATATAGGGTTTCATGATTTCATGATTCTGTTGTGAAGATCATTCTGATGCACTCACATGGCGCCATCTGCTGGCATTCTTGTGTAAGGCCATACGCTGGCGCTGCAGCTGAACATAGTTTACCGTTCTGCGCTCCAGCACTGCGGGCCTAGAAGCACGATGCGCATGCGCTTCATCACCGGCTGGTGGGGAGAGGTTTGGACTCGCTCGTTGCGCATGCGCATTGTAATACCGGCTGCTCGGAGCTTGCGGCGGCCTACATCGGACCAGAACCGGGACGTCAAAACGGAGGACGGCTGGACAGGTCAGTCGGGCAGGTCGGTGTCAGGAAGGAGTACCACTTTGGTAAACAATACGAGAGCGGTCGGCACTCGGTAAACATGTAAGTCAGTCTGTTAGCTGCCTCCGTAAGCGCTAACTGGTGCTAGCACCGTTAGCCTACTAGCACAGGACGGGCGGCCGCTAAATAACGTCCCCACTGCAGCCCTTTACCCGGCGGCTACCCGACTATTTCGGGCGCTCGGTACGGCATAAGGCTTCTGCTGCAGCGTGTTTTGTGTGTCGTCAAGTTTCACATTTCAATGTACTGGTAAGATACGCCGGTACCGCTGGGTTAGATTCGTCTCGGTGGCTTGTGGATGGCCAGCAGGTGGCGTGCCGGTTAAGGACGCGGAGGCGCTCTGAAAGCTACAGGTCCCCAAGACGGGCTCAAAAGAAGCCGGCCGAACCCGGGACACTCAGACGGGTAAAGGGGACCTCGGTCATTTGCATGCTTAACGAGCCTGGGTCCTTGGCTTCGTTAAAGATCCGTTAGCCGTGCTAGTGGTCCATTAGACAGTACTGCTAGGCTTTGGAGGGTCAAAGATGAGCCGTTAAACCCTGCATCGGAGAAACACAGCCAGTGACGGCTTGATGCTGTGCGAGTATAAAGGCGTGTTTGGTTATGGGTCCCTGAGACATACTTCAGGCCCCTGAATGTCTCTGTCTTTGCAGTCGGCAGGATGAGCCTGGCAAAGGAGAATGCACGGCTGAAGAGCTACAAGAACAAGTCGCTGAATGCCGATGAAATGAGGAGGAGGAGGGAGGAGGAAGGCCTGCAGCTGCGCAAGCAGAAGAAGGATGAACAGGTGAGGGCTGATTCCACCTGTCTGCCTGTGATTGGATGTGCCGGTCATGTGATTACAGGGCCCTGACCTTGCTCTCAGGCAAGAGTTATTTCTTTACATTAGTTATCTGTGTTTCTGTCGTGGCTCAAGATAGGATGAGGAGCTCGGACATTTGGGCGGAGCTCTCAGTAGAGCTGCCTCTCCTCTGCATTGAAAGCAGCCAGTTGAGGTAGTTTGAGCATCTATCTAGAATGCCTCTTGACTCTCTGCATTCCTCATAGCCATGTCTGTGACCTCCCTGTGGACCCTGTGACTCTCAGCATTCCTCATAGCCATGTCTGTGACCTCCATGTGGATCCTGTGACTCTCTACATTCCTCATAGCCATGTCAGTGACCTCCCTGTGGACCCTGTGACTCTCTGCATTCCTCATAGCCATGTCTGTGACCTCCATGTGGACCCTGTGACTCTCTGCATTCCTCATAGCCATGTCTGTGACCTCCCTGTGGACCCTGTGACTCTCTACATTCCTCATAGCCATGTCAGTGACCTCCCTGTGGACCCTGTGACTCTCTGCATTCCTCATAGCCATGTCTGTGATCTCTCTGTGGACCCTGCGACACTCTGCATTCCTCATAGCCATGTCTGTGATCTCTCTGTGGACCCTGCGACTCTGCATTCCTCATAGCCATGTCTGTGATCTCTCTGTGGACCCTGTGACTCTCTGCATTCCTCATAGCCATGTCTGTGATCTTCCTGGGGGCACTGTGACTCTCGATGTCCCTCATACCCCTGTCTGAATTTCCTGTACACACTGTGACACTTCTCGTCCTTCATACCCATGTCTGTGACCATCCTTTGGACACTGTGATACTCTATGTCCCATATATCCCATGTCTGTGTTCTCCCTGTGAACACTGTGTACTCTGCGTCCCTCATGTCCATGCGTGTGATCTGCCTATGAACACTATGACTCTCCGTGTCCTTCATACCCATGCCTATGTCTTCGCTGTGAACACTCTGGAGTCTCTTAATCATGTGTTTGTTGTGTAGCTATTCAAAAGGAGGAATGTCGAGGTGGCAGAGGATGGACCTGCAGATGAGGAGGACATGTCAGACAGCGGATACCTGGAGTCACAGGCCAACAATGTTGACCTGATTGCGGTGAGAGGGACCAAAAATGTCACACGTGTCAGCTATAGGTAACACAGAATCTGCCTGGCTCACGACGTATCCTCCCTCCACAGACTGGTGTTATCTCAGAAGACATGATCCACATGATTTTCTCCAGTGCTCCAGAGCAGCAGTTGATGGGGACCCAGCGTTTCCGGAAGCTTCTCTCTAAAGGTTGAAGATCGGTCACAAACGCTTGGTGTTACTGTGCATTCATGTGTCAACTTTGGCTGTGTGTGACCCCAAGGCCTCCTCCCTGACAGAGCCCAACCCCCCCATTGACGAGGTCATCGCCACCCCAGGTGTGGTTGAGCGCTTTGTCGAGTTCCTCAAGAGGAAAGAGAATTGCACATTGCAGGTACTGGCACATCCAGCTGCCTCACTGCTTCCTGCAGGCGTATTAGAGCTATTTTGCAAGGCTTAGTGAGAGAGAGACAGGCTATTGGTACAGACACTCCATGTAGAGCCAGGATCCATGACCTCTGCTTGGATCCACAGTTTGAGGCGGCATGGGTCCTGACCAACATCGCTTCCGGAACGTCCCACCAGACACGCATGGTGATCCAGGCTGGGGCTGTGCCTGTCTTCATCGAGATGCTCAACTCTGACTTCGAGGACGTGCAGGAGCAGGTGGGGTGGGGGGGTCCTCTCTGTGGAGGCGAGTTTTCTCGCACCCTGTGCTCCCACTCTAACGCGTGTGTGCTTGTTCCGCAGGCGGTCTGGGCCTTGGGGAATATCGCGGGTGACAGCACCGAGTGCAGGGACTACGTGCTGGACTGCAATATCCTGCCCTCCCTTTTACAGTGAGCCACCACCCCCTCCCACCACTGTACTGCATTCCCACCCAGCGTACGCATGTGTAACACATATAATAGGTGTAAATGCCCCCCCCCCCAGACTGCTTTCCAAACAGAATCGGCTGACCATGATGCGGAATGCTGTGTGGGCCCTGTCAAACCTGTGCAGGGGGAAGAACCCACCACCAGACTTCTCCAAGGTGAATGTGGCTGGCCTTAGCAGCGCCCCCCCTATGAGCGGAGTGGGTGCAGCACAGCTTTGTGACTCCGTGTTCTTTCCCACCCCATCCTCAGGTGTCCCCTTGCCTTGGAGTGCTCTCCTGGCTGCTCTTTGTCAACGACACGGACATCCTGGCTGACGCCTGCTGGGCGCTGTCCTACCTCTCCGACGGGCCCAATGACAAGATCCAGGCAGTTATCGACTCTGGGGTGTGCCGGCGGCTGGTGGAGCTGCTCATGTGAGTGCATCACGGCCTAGTCTATACACCCGGGGCCTCTGCGTGTTGTGTCAAGCCCCTCAATGCCTCATCCACGGGTTACAGGCACTCGGACTACAAGGTGGTGTCACCGGCGCTGAGAGCTGTGGGGAACATTGTTACCGGAGATGACCTGCAGACTCAGGTACGTGGACAGCCTCGCTTTCCTGTCTGCTGTGGCTCTGCCCCTCTCATTGCCTATCTTGTTTGACCCCTACCCACTCTCAAACTGCCTCCCTTGTTCACCTCTGCCTCTCTCTCCACCTTCCTCTTCTCATTCGACTCCACTTTTCTCTCTCTGTCCTACTCCCTTTGTTTGAGTCTGCCACTCTGCTCACCTCCCCTAATTCGACTCTGCCTATCCTTCTCCTCTGGTCTGACTCTGCTTCTCTGCCCTCCTCCCTTCACTCCGCTCTGCCTCTCTCTGCCCTCCTCCCTTCGCTCCGCTCTGCCTCTCTCTGCCCTCCTCCCTTCGCTCCGCTCTGCCTCTCTCTGCCCTCCTCCCTTCGCTCCGCTCTGCCTCTCTCTGCCCTCCTCCCTTCGCTCCGCTCT
>JAODJX010000083.1:23937627-23961054 GCA_026776945.1 Isichthys henryi
GTTCTCCCCAAGCGAGCTTGATGGGCCGAATGGCCTCCTCTCGTTTGTATAGTTCTTATGTTCTTATGTTCTTATAACCTGTAGGTGCACATAGTCTATACGGTACCTGTACAGGCAATATTAAATAAAAAAATAATGAAGTGTAACATGAAGTGAGTTACCTCTTGGTGCATTGTGTTAGCATTCTCTCTAAGCTTTGACAACGTCGAAGTGATTTGCCTTCTCAATTTTAGATAAACAGGACACATGCTTGTGTAGCAATATTAAATGTAAAAATAACACATCGCTGTGAAAACACAAGTGCAAAATGAAATTAGTGCCCTAATGAGACCTATTTCTGTATGATGAGGTTTTTCTGTAAAAAGATAAACATCTCAAGCACAGTGACTGCTACCAAAGGTAATTTGTGAAGAACATATACGAAGTGAAGCAGATCTCAGTTGAAAAGTAACTGCAGGCAGTCGGAGCTCTGTAAGTGTAGACAGGTAGATACCCAATATTACAAACTCCACAGCCCAATAGAGTGCAGAAAGGTTTTGATACAGCAGGACCCACATAAATCGGGCAGAAAAAAAAACATTGTGGTAAGTGGCCAAGTCATTTTAATAAAGAAGGAGACCACTGGTTTACAGTTAAATACTGTCTTTATGAAATGCCAGCACTGGTTTAATACTAGCAGAGGCACAGACAAGGAAACCGTCAGTTTACATGACACTGGTGGCTAGACGCTAATTCAACCCACACGTTCCACTGCAAACATTACAGTGTGCTAGTACAGGAAGATAATTTACAGCTTCTGCTGCTGTAACGACATTTAAATTCTAGCCCTCAAAAATAACACAACATCAGTTGTGTAAATGTGTTTTTCTGGGAAAAATACTGTCTTATATCTGCAGCATTACATATGGAGAAATGACAGGCATATCGTGATACTGCGGTTCACTTGTGCGCATTGAGCCGTTGCTCACACGTTTGTACTTTTACACCTCGTGTATCCTGCTCAGCAGTTCAGTCATTTTCCTGTTATTTTTTCAATGTGATTTTTATATTTCAGTTAAAACTCATGCAGTCAGAGCTCAGTGTTGAAGAAGTGGTCAATGATCGCAGTCTAAAGGTAAGGGGGGGGGGGGGCGATTCCTCTTCCTTTCACCCCACTGACCTGCAGATTCTGATCCATTTTTGGGGGTGGGGGCTCTTCCTTCAGGTGTTCCAGGAAAGGTGTCGAGCCCACTACAGCCCTCCGAAGGCCTAGCGAGCCTCTCCTACAGTTCTGTGTGGCGCGGTGCTGGTCTACACAACTGAACTTGGACCAGAACTAGATCTGAGCTATGGTGCTGGCCCCCCCACCCCGCCCCCGGATGCATGTGCCAGGACCCCCTGGAAGGCCGTCCACCGTCTGCCTTTCTGTATTTTATTACAAACATTGTACAAAAAACAGGATTTTATACTAATGAAGTGTTTCCAAGTGCTCCTGGCTGTGTGTATTTTGCCCATGGATCTCCTGAGCTGTTCGTGATCGGAGCCGGCATCTTGGCTGCTTGTGTCACGTTTACTGACTCCGACTGGTGGCCGTACATCGGATCTGAATTAAGTGTCACTGTCCATGAATGTCTGTATTCTCAAGCTCTAGTTAATGGAATTCCTGGTGTCCTTCTTATTAAAGCGGAACATTTAAGAATCAAATTCTAAATGGTGGATCCCAGCTTGTGTTCGGGCTTCTGCTACATTTTGTCTTATAGATCAGTGCAGCAAAATATAATGCAGAGTGTAAGTGAGAGCATCATGCACACCTGACTGGGAGCTGGCGTCTTTCTGTTCAATTTCCTTTCACGTTTTAGCTAGAGCCCAAACCCTCAGTGTAGCCATTAAAATAGGTGGTTTGTGGAGGAACAGACAGCCTGAGGCAATATGTCTTTCATTTCAGCACAATGGGGGACGTAAGAAGATGCCAAACCTTTATTTGAATGACCTCAAAAAAAGTATTTTATCAAGGTAGGTTAGACAGCTGTTGTAATTCTGACAATGATAAGGGCAGGATGGAGAGGGTAGAACTTTGTTAAAAAGGCAGGAGTTGACTCCGTATGCAAGACCCACAGAGGGCGCTGTGCCATCACTGCACCTTAAATGTCACCCGAGTTGCCGCTGTTGTAACCCTCTCTGCAAACTGTCAACACACCTTTAGCCTGAGTACCTTGCACTGATTTGACGGATCATATTTGCTCTCTGCTGCCACATCTGAGGTCATGAGCTCCTCTGCTATGCTGCTTATTTTTAGCTCATTTCATTGCTGTCACTGCTAAGCAGCCACATGAATGTTATTTTTTGCTATTCAAGAGAACAAAAAAACTTTTAATTGACACTTATGCAGATGTGGCATATTTCACATTAATTTACACTTATTTGGCAAATTAAGGTCAAGATGGGTGACAAAACTTTAAAATGATTACAGATCCATATTATAAGCACACTGCATAGGTAAGCAGAGCCTGGGCACCAGGGCCTGGACGTGTGTCATTCTCTGCAGGTATTCTCCATAATCAGAAGTACTCCATGGAGTCTCCGATGGTCTTTGCCGCCTGCAAGCTGTGCAGTTCCAGTTTAAGACCAGCGTGGGGCAGTGTTCCGTAACCTCTCAGATGAACATAGTCATGTCCACCGACATGGACCTGTGGAGGGAGGGAGTCAGCATTCTGAGGAAAAACCCAACGCCTTATCAAGTTGCACTTTGAACAAGACATTTATCTGCATACGACCCTTTCGGACTTAGATGTTTAGAACTTTAAAAAAAGGAAAAAGGAAGCGACAGATATATAATAGAGTATAATATGTAATTTAAGGCTGTCAGTGCACATCCCACAGGGGAACCAGCTTCATACTGTCACGTGTGAAGACCCCATCTTAATGAAGAAGTTGGTCCCGGCCACCACTTGGGTCTTGAATGACGTGCTTGAATGATGTGAAAACATCAAAATTTCTTCCAGCTTTAAGTTCTGCTTGCGGTTTCACCTGAAGAAAGACAAGTTTCATACATAATCGAAATTGGGACATTTTTTTAAATCTTATGCTTGTGTTATTTTTATTTATTAATTTTAAATAATGCATTAACAGAGAAAAAAGTCGTAATAATCTGGTTCCTTCTTAAATGAACTCAAACAGAACCGTGATGCAAACCTGCTTACAATCGACCATTTCCTGATTTTTCCTGTCCCCAACAAATGGAACGGGGACTGATGTTAGACCGAGAAGTTATGAATAAGTCTATCCCTAATAAGTGAGTGACCGAAGGTTCGCTCGTTCAAGACCCAAACGCCGTAACTGTTACTCACCATATCGCAGATGCCTTGTACTTCGGCTGTCGCCTGCTGTAATCCTCCGATTCCTCCAAGTCGCCGCATCACCGACAATTACCGACCACACCTAAGCGAGTAAAACTTGTTGCCTAAAGGGATTCCTTTGTCGGCTGAACCATTTCAACTTAAAGGGTGGAAATTAATCAGAAATGTGGGGATTCGTTCGCTTGAGTGAATTATATAATGTATATATAGTTAGACGACGATTAACATTTAATTATTTACTACTTCTTTGAAATAGTTGAATGGAGGACTGAAAATACTAATTTAAACATTTCTTTGCCTTCCCCTCTGTTGGATTGCTCATAGGCGTGACTTCAGCTGTCCGATGAGATTCTGTGATTCGTTCTGTGGGTCATCGATGTACAATACGGTGAGGAAAACTACATGTCGTCATTTAAGGGGCGGGTGTTTGTTTCGGGATATTACATTAGTTTGACCGCCCACGACACTTGTCCTAAGTGTTACTTTGCATCTTTCGGAGCTCGGTAATTCCGGCATAATTCAAGGTTTGTAAACTGGACATTTTTCTTAACGTTGAATAGGTATGAAAGATTCAGCTTACTTTCCATTATCCGAGCCGGCAGGGGACGTCGTAGGGACGGGGTCCTGCCGCTCCTACAGGGGTCGCGGTAATGCCTTCCTTCTCGCACAGGTATGCGCTTGGGGCCCCTCGCTGCTATGGTGGCTGCTCTCCTATTGATGCGCAGGGTCGTGCTGGCGACCGCTGACGCTGTCGCTGGGACAGGCGCGTTCTGCGGCCAGCGTGCCGCCGGAAAATGCGGCGTGAAGACCTCGCGGATGGTGCTGCAGGAGTACCGGGCACCAGGTAAAGTGCACGTTGGTTTTCTGTAATGTCAGTCCTCTGGCTGTGCATTTAAAACGGCCTTTCTTTAGATGAAAGTTTGTTTAAATGCATAATCAGACAGAAACTTTAAGCATTTCGCAACCGGTAAGTGAAAGTGGTTTGGCTCGATAAGGCAATTCAGTGTAGCTGACTCCTGTCACGTATGTTACGCATGTATTTATTTTAAATACAGTACTGTTTGTCTTCATACCCCCGTGGGCGGTTCTGGGGGGGAGGGAGGGAGTGACAACATTCATGCCCCCCCGGGACCGCCCTAAATACGTATGTTGCTTGGGTCTGAAATAAATATATCATTATTACTATTATTGTTATTTACATTTATATATGTGGGCGAAAATGTTGTGCGCTAGGGACAAGCGAAACAAAAGTAAGCAATGTGCTTGACGGTGCGCCAGGTGATCGGGTCGCTTTAATAGGTGAAAAGCGAAGTTAAGGACAGAACAAATAATCAAGCTTGTGGAAGCAAGACAGTCTAAATAAGAAGTCAGAGTGAGTTATATATTTGTAAAACCTGTACGATGTGACTAAACATAATTGCATTACAATTATGCAAGCTTACATTTAAAACGCCATGTTTTTGTGATGTAAAAAAAATGAGACCACGATAAATCATGTAACCTGTACAATTCAATTGAAAAACAAATAAATCTGTTAGGGCGAAAAAATAATTAAATAAAACGTTCAATAAGCTGCTTGCATAAGTGTGCACACCCTTAAACTAATACTTTTGTTGAAGCGTTTGGACTCCCCCCCCATTTAACATAAAATATCAGTTCACTCAGCGTTGTTTCCAATGCTTCGCGAGAGGATCCATTCCACTTGATCGATATGAGATCAGACATACCACTGAAAGACGTCTACGGGTTTTCCGGGTTACCGACAGCATCCAACCACACGCAAGTGATGTGAATCATCAGTGCAGGTCATAGACAGTAAAGGGGCAGGCTGCTCGATACAGGAGGAGGTAACGTCAGCTCCATTTCCATCTCACAACATCCAGCTTTTCCTAAAACCTTATTCTTTTGTTATATGACCTCAGAATTATCCCTAGGCCATGTCAAATTAATGTTCAACTATACAGCTGCTGGTATTCATAAAATCAGCGAGCGAATGCCCCGATGATCGCCCTGGGGACTTGCACGCTCGTCCCCGGTTCTCTTCCTGCTGGTGATCGGGAAGCACTCCGCCTCCACCTGCTGCAGCCGCTACGCCCGAGGCTCTGCCTCCGCCGCCTGCTGCAGCTACGCCCGAGGCCCCTCTGCCTCCGCCCGCAGCTCCTGGTCCCTGTCCTGACTTCAGTCCCCCCAGCTCCAGCTTCAATCCCCGAGGTCCCGGACAACCTGACCACCGCTCCTTCCTCCTTGGAGGTAGAGGAGCTCGAATGGGACTCCTCAGGGACCTCGTTAATGACTTCTCTGCCCTCGCCCCGGCGAGGTCGACCCCGGCCTATACCCCACATGTCTGTGTCCCGGAAGGGGAGAGGACATAGACGCAGGGCTAGGGTCCCACCCACGCTGCCCCTGGTTCGCCCTCGCTCGCCTTGTCCTGGGGTTCTAGTCCGGCTGTCACCTGCGGGTCCCCTCCGAAGCCTCGTCGCCCTACCTCGGTCCCGCTTCTGACACCTCGTCGGGGGACGTCGCTTTGGCCGGCTGTGGCCTTGCCGTCGTTCCCCCTCCCTCTTTGCCTTCACCGGTGTCCCCTTCAGCTCCCTCATCGCCTCCCCTGGTGCCCCCTCCGACTTCCTCCTCATCCCCTTCGCCTGTCCCTCGCCCTGTCTCCTCAGCCCCTCCAAGGTCCCCTCCTGCTCCAGCTGCTGCCCGTCGCCCACCGTGACTCCCTCGGGCTCCCCTTTGTCTCCCATCTCTTCCTCCTTGGTCTCCCATCTCTGTCCCTCCTATGATTATTCCTCGTCCCTTTGTTCCTCCTCCCTCTGCTCCTCATCCCTCTGTGCCTCCCGTGTTTACGCCTGGCCCTTTTGTCCCTCTGTTTTCTGTTCCCTCTGTGTCGCCCTTCTTGGTCTGTCTGTCTGCGTTTCCTGTCCTTTGTCAGGTCCTGTCCTGGCTTTTGCCCATGTGCTTGTTTTGTCTGTCCGTTCAGTTCCCTGTTCCCCGTTAATGGTCTTGTTCTTGTCTTCCAGGTCCCGTATCCCCAGTCTTGTCTCGTCCGTCGCCTCCCCTGAGGTGCGCCCAGAGTGCGCGCCTTTGGGGGGGGTGGGGGTTCTGTCATGCCCGGCTCGTCCGATCCTCGTGTGTGCCACGCCCCCCTGATTATCCACGTGTGCTTCCCCAATCATGCCCAACTGTATTCTGTGATTTCGCCCTGTCTTGTCTATATCAGTCCATGTCTTGCCCTGTCCGATGTCCGTCATTGATCTTACTAGCGTTGTGATGTCTGGTGTACCCGGTCTCCTCAATAAATCCCCAGTTTTCCCTGCCTTGTGCCTGCCTGCTTCATCCTTCCCTGCCTCTTTCCTGCCAGCCTGCCCGTCCTTACCTGCAGTTCGTGACACAGATCATGAGAAGATCATTAGATTAAAACAATTGGTGATCACAACCACTAATGACACAGCACTAATGAAGCAAATATGTCATTTCTTAGTTGTCATTTCCTGCTAATTTCTTGACTTTTTAAAGCTCAATTATTTCAGTTGTTGATAGAAAAAAAAAACAATGCTTAATCCATCTCGATCTCTCTCGGCATAGGAGATTGATAATGAGAGTGAGTCAGAGGCAGGGTCAGCATGTAGGGACAGTGGAGAGAGTTCTGCTGCGGAGGTGAGTGATGAAGGGTGCTGGGCAGTTGTGAATGAAATGTGTCTCAGAATTTTTGGAGCCTCATTTTGGGCTCAACTCACTTTGAAAGTACAAATCTAAAATGTATACTCAAAGAAATATTTATTTTGAGTGCATTCCAGTCAGTTATGTAAATGTCATGAAGGACATGGCTGATTTAAAGGCATAATCTAGAGAGCAGAGTTCTCCAACAGGTAGCAAATAAATACATTTTAGTAAATAAGTAAATACATCTCAACATAGTCACCAAAAGTATTAAATCTGTTAAAATTGCTATGAAATCAAAAAGAATACACAAAATAAAAAGTAAAATGCAGCCATAAACTCATTGTTGGTGATAAACTGTCACATTCATTTCATTATCTTAGGCATAGCAGTGGGTAGCAGTTAAAAACAGGCTGATGAATATGCACTAGTTGAATGAGGACTTATTGTTGAGTCTTTAAAATAGTCATTGACTTAAGTGACTTTTGTAGGTAAAATTAGGTGTTTAACAACCTGTTAAAAAAATACACCAGAATGCAGGAAAAGGCATCTAATTCATTAAAAAAAATTCTGGGGGAGGATCCAGAAAGTTCAACATTGGTGTCTTCAGACAACACCACATTTTCCCAAATGTTTCTGGGAGACTTGAAGCATTTTTTGTTTGCTAAATTCAGCCAGGCCTGGTTGATTTTCTTTGTATGAAAAGGCTCCCATCTTTGCGACCCTGCGACTTTGTGCTTGCATGTTCACCTGTGTACCAGAAGCTGCCGGAGAGACCGTGTGTTCTGTGCATGACCTGTGGCTGGTATGGGTTTTGTGTGGCATCTCGGTGTCAGTGTGCATGTGTTATCATTGTTTGGGAGTGCCTCTGTATCCCTTGCCAGCCTGTAGTACTACCTAGCAGGGGGCACCCAGCATACATTGTATCTCCCCAGGGCTGTGTTTTCCCAGCCAATCCTAGTAATGCCGATTCTCCAGCTGTGCGCTGTGGCATCGGCATGTCTGCATATGTTGTTTGACAGAGTGTATGTCCATATGTCCTAGAGCCCGTGATGTCATATGAGCAGCTTAAGACCATGCTGTCCAGTCACAGCGTCCAGCTGTTTGATGTCCGGAACCCAGATGAGTTCCAGGCGGGATGGATTCCTGACGCCACCAACATCCCATGTGAGAGTCTGTCTCTGTCTGTGTGTCTGTCTCTCTGCCTATCTGTCTGTCTTGCTTTCCTGCTTCCAACTCCCCCGTGACCCCCTTCTCTTGATAGTGGGGGAGCTGGAGGAGGCCCTGCAGTTGACCCCTGACCTCTTCAGGAGTCGCTTTCATGTCATTGCACCCAAGAAGACAGACTCCAACATCGTATTTTACTGTCGGAAGGGCAACCGCAGCGCCACTGCTCTGGAGATCGCGTTCAGGCTGGGCTTCAGCAGGTACAAGCCATTCGGGCCAATTTGGACCCCGCTGTCTCCCCCGTGTCCGTGTAACATGGCATCCACTCCCCTGGCAGGGCGCAGCACTATGCAGGCGGATACAAAGAATGGGAGCAGTATGAGCGGCAGTGAGCCTGTGAGCTGATTGGCCGGAGTGACCAACATCCTAGAATGCAGTGCAGCACAAACAGTCAGCTGGATCATCTGCCCCCAGGATCAGGGCAACAGAGGAAATGGTGTCTAAGTTCATCAAAATAAAATGGCGTTTACAAACTGGCCACATGGCTCTGTGATTTAATATAGTGGTGGAAGGGTATATTATATTAATATTATTTACTTCATGGGTGACTTGAAATATTCTTTGGTCTGCTGAAGACGGGTCCAATAGATCCCTGGTGAAACATCACTGGTTTCCTCAGTAACCATACCAGCTGTGGTACTGACTAGGTAATCCACTGGAAGCTAAGCAGGTTTGGGCCTGGCCAGTACTTGGATGGGAGACCAACTAGGAATGTTGGGTTGCTGCTGGAAGAGATGTTGGTGTAGAGAGCAGGTTAGTGCATCCCGTGGTTTGTGTGGATCCCAGTGTAGTGATGGGGACACTGTACTGTAAAAATGGTGCCGTTCTTTGGATAAAATGTAAGACCGTCCTGATTCTCTGAGATCATAAATGAAGGAGTAGGGGTGGTACCCTGATGACCTGGCTAACACTGCCTGCTGTGATCCTATCACCTCTCGCCTCCTGATCATCCCCTGTATCTAACTGGTGAATTCTCTCCTGCTCCTTCACCTCCTTAGCTACTGTGTGGTGAGCGTACTGGTGGAGAATGGCTGCTGTCGCATCATCCAGGTGGGGGCTGCACAGTGATGGGGGTTGAAGTCGCTCCCCGTTGGTTCCTTGATGTGCTTTGGGTGCCTTAAAAATCGCTATATAAATGTAATTTTCATTCATTCATTGGTCTCATGAGCAGAACCACCCTGTTCAGCAAAGACCAAGATTATGTTGGGACCATAGAGGGCGCCGTCTTTGATTTAGCCATCGTGTCGCCGTATGCAGCACCATAGTAATTCTACACCATACTAATACTATACGTGTTATCCTTAATTGTTTGCCATGCTGGTAAATAACAGTACATCCATCATAATGTACAATTTTATTTGTTTTATTTGCATGAAAACATTCTCATTAATGTATTATTAGCTTTATTAGCGAACGGAAACTTTCTATTTGTAGCAATGAACAGATTTACACAGGGTTAGGGCACATTCTACAAATATATCAGCTTTACAGTCCAAAGAATTATAAGCATCATACTCAGTGTTAGTGTGGTGCTTTTAATGCTGCATGTGCTGCCATCTTGTGGTCTAAAAGTAGAATGGCGAGAAGTGCAGTCCACGGCCCAGCGATCAAAAAACGTAATTTTCATTTAGATCATCCATCCATTGTCCAAACTGCTTATCCTTACTGGGTCGTGGGGGGTCTGGAGCCTACCCCGAAAGCAATGGGCACGAGGCAGGAAACAACCCAGGAGGGGGGGCCAACCCATCACAGGACACACTCACACACCATACACTCATACATGCACACCTACGGGCAATTTATCAACTCCAATTAGCCTCAGCATGTTTTTGGACTGTGGGGGGAAACTGGAGGAAACCCCACGACGACATGGGGAGAACATGCAAACTCCGCACACATGTGACCCAGGCGGGGACTCGAACCCAGGTCCCAGAGGTGTGAGGCAACAGTGCTAACCACTGCACCACAAAGGATGTGATATCCTTTCATTTCTAACACAGTACCTAGTCCATATCAGTATAGATATCCAGCATGATTTTTTCCCCCATTGAGATCTGATGTGTTGTCAAAGCATTCCTTTATATTGAGCAATGTAGAATACACACACCTCTCTCTAGTTCAGATTAATGCAATACTCTGAAACATTCCTGTAGTGTTTTATTTATAAAGAACACTATTTTCTCTCAAAAAGCAGTCGCTGAAAGAAGGGAACACAGTAATTGATTCTCGGGCCATCAGTGTCAAACAGTTCAGTTCAATCACCATGGAGAGCACTCAGTAATGTCACACATTTGAAACTAACCCTTTAGCACCATCTTAAAGGACAGTTTGGAAAACACAAGTGGAAAAGTAAATATCTTTAGTAAGGAATACCTTTCAAGTCTTCGAAAAACGATGAGACTCATTGTGAAATGCAGCTCAGATCTATAAAACTTAAACAACTCATTTGAAATAGGCAGCCCTGCAATAGCTCAGGCACTGAGCGGCACATGTGTTGCCATTTTTGACCAGCAGGCAGAGACACTGAGCCCTGACAGTACCCAGCAGAACCACAGAACTCCATCCATTTTCCAAACCGCTTATCCTACTGGGTTGTGGGGGGTCTGGCCGCTTCACACTCGGCTGCGAACTGCTCCAGTGAGAGCCGAAGGTCACAGTCCAATGAAGCCAACAGAACAAAAAGCAGAGACCCAATCCCCAAACCGGACACCTTCCACACCCTGGCTGCACCTAGAAATTCTGTCCATAAAAGTTATGAACAGAATCGGTGACAAAGGGCAGCCCTGGCGGAGTCCAACCCTCACGAGAAACGAGTCTGACTTACTGCTGACAATGTGGACTAAGCTCTGACACTGTAGTTGTATAGGGACTGGACAGCCCTTATAAGGAAGCCCAGTACCCCATACTCCCAAGCCACTCTCCACAGGACTCCCAGAGGGACATGGTCGAATGCTTTCTCCAACTCCTCCCATACCCTCCCATACCCCCAAAAAGGCCCAATAGGACTCCTTCTTCTGCTTCACAGCATCCCTCATCCCCAGTGTCCACCAGCGGGTTTGGCGATTGCCACCACGACAGGCACCGGCAACCTTACAGACGCAGCTCCAGTCAGCCACCTCCACAATGGAGGCGCAGAACATGGCCCATTCGGACTCAATGTCCCCCGCCTCCCCCGGGATATGGGAGAAGTTCTGCTGGAGGTAGGAGTTGAAACTCCTCCTGACAGGGGATTCCGCCAGATGTTCCCAGCAGTCCCTCACTACATGCTTGGGCCTGCCAGACCTGGCCGGTTTCTTCCCCCACCAGCGGAGCCAACCCACCACCAGGCGGTGATCGGTTGACGCCAAGTGCACATATGGACACCCTTATGCTTGAACATGGTGTTCATTATGGACAATCCATGATGAGCACAGAAGTACTATAACAAAACACCACTCAGGTTCAGATCAGGGGAGCCGTTCCTCCCAATCACGCCCCTCCAGGTCTCACTGTCATTGCCCACGTGACCATTCAATTCCCCAGCAGAACAAGAGAGTCCCCAGGAGAAGCGCTCTCCAACACCCCTTCCAAGGACTCCAGAAAGGGTGGGTATTCTGAACTGCCGTTTGTTGCATAAGCATAAACAACAGTCAGGACCCGTTCCCCCACCCGAAGGCGAAGGGAGGCTATCCTCTTGTCCACCACGGTAAACCCCAATAAGTATGCCCACTCCTGCTTGGTGCCTCTCCCCCCCGGGCAACTCCAGAGTGGAAGAGGGTCCAACCCCCTTCAAGGAGACTTCATGGTTCCAGAGCCCAAGCTATGTGTCGAGGTGAGCCTGACTATATCTAGTCAGAATCTCACAACCTCAAACACAAGTTCAGGCTCCTTCCCCACCAGAGAGGTGACATTCCATGTCCCTAGAGCTAGCTTCTGCAGCCGAGGATCAGACCGCCAAGGTCCCCGCCTTCAGCTACTGCCCAACTCACACTGCACCCGACCCCTTTGGCCCCTCCTACAGGTGGTGAGCCCATTGGAGTGGGGACCCATGTGCCTTCTTCGGGCTGAGCCTGACTAGGCCCCATGAGTGCATTCATTCATTTAATTTGTTTAGTAGACTCTTTTAACTAATGTGACGTACAGGCGAGGCAAATAGTGCTTTACAAACATATGTCTATCAGGCAGTCGACTCAGCATAAGCTAAGACTGAGCATAAAATAAATGCCCAGACAAGAGTAAGTGATGTTAGAGCAGGAGCTATACAACCACCTTCTAAACAAAGAAGGACCTAATGAGACACAAATTCAATTCAACAAAAATGTTTACTACCAATCATATATGAGAAAGGTCATCAAAATCATATGCAGTTATAGCAAATTGGCAATTATGTTGAGAAACTCAAACACTGTCGTGGCACAGTGGTGCAGCAAATAACAAAAACAATTCCCAAATAAAACATTTAGTGCTAAGTGAAGCCATATTTCTCCAGTAAACCAAAAATACATTTGCTTCATTTACAACCTGCTACACAGTGGAAGAACAACTGTACACTGGGCCCCAGGGCAAAAAATGGGCCATTGCCCCCCCTTCCAAATTCACACCTAGGGCCTGCCCACGCCACTTGCAAAAGTTGCAGATGATGGAATTTAAGTAGACTTCAAATATCATACCCATCATGCACTGCAGTAGTTAGCAAATTCCACAAACATGATTTTTTTTGTTAAATATACGCCTCGACAACATAGTTTGATTACAAAACATTACAAACTATTTCATTTCAAAATTATTTTTAGTACCAAATATATTTTCTGTTGACTCCCACCATAATGAGACTGTATACATTAATATGAGACCTATAAAAGTAGTATGTCACATCGGCGCTTTAGTTTTCATGAATATTTTGCATAAACGTCAGATTTGCAGCCCGTCTGCCAATCCGCCTCTGATGCTACACTTTGTAATAAGGCATCACCCCAATGTCCCTGCTAACCAGGGGCGTTTCTAGCTATTGAAAAAAAATCAGGGGGTAATTTTTGAAGGAAGACTAGCATCGGGTGTAAAATAATAAGGATCAATTATAACTGTAAATATTAAATGCAAATTTAAGTGTAAAATACAAATGACTCGTATTTACACTGAATGAGCGGTCAGGTAGCAGGGAAAAACTGCGATATCTTCCGTGATTCACGCGAGCCGGGAGGACCAATCATATACTCCTGCTACCTATCAGGTGGTCCGGTGAAGTTTTCCAAGATGGCGGACTACCGAGAGGCGCCCTTGGCTACACGGCCAAAAACATTGGAGCCAGCAGAGTATTTTAATCTTTCTCCGGACCTGAGACGTGCTGAGGAGGAGAGGGCTGCGCTGCGGGCCCAGCTGAAGAGGCAGTATCAACTGCAGCTCAACAATCCGCACCGGAAAGATCTCATCGTAAGAGACGGGGCATCCCACTACTGTGCGGCCGGCGAGCGTCGCTGAGAGACGTCTGCATTGCGCGTCCTCTCCGATCTCTTTCATTAGCGCGACATGCATGCTGCTCTTTCGGCTTTAACTGTTAATCGTTTCGGTTGGGACCCGTGTGCCCTGGTCCGTTTATTAAATGTCGGCGCCCTCCGTGCTGTGACCTTGTTAGTCAAGGAACTTACACCGGGGATACACTATGTTCGTTTCGCTTTGGTTCGGGTTCCGGCTGATTGGTGCCGTATATCCGCACACCTAACGTGTTTCGGTCTGACTCTGTCGCAGGAAGACCCCGCCCTGACGAGGTGGACCTATGCACGTACCAACGTATACCCCAACTTCAGACCCACGACCAAGACGTCGCTCTTGGGGGGGCTCTTCGCAGTCGCTCCGCTATTCTTTTGGTATTACGTCTTCAAGACCGACAGGGTACGCAGCACACAGGCCTGCAATTACTTTAATGTTCCCGTCAATCAGTAATAGCATCAATATTACGGAATGTTTGCATGCTTATGTGAGGCCTTGTGTAACTTTCTTTACCCGTGACTGGTGTTTCTTGGGTCGTCGTTTTCCTACAGGACAAGAAGGAGGCATCCATCAAAGCGGGGAAGTACGAGCGCCCCTTCCAGCTCTCCTACTAACCACACGCTGCTGGCCGAGGCCACACCATGGGCTTTGAATGCTGGCCTGTTCTGTAAATGTCACATTCTGTAATAAATGTTATTGTGAACATGTAGTTTGGTTGTTGGAAACTATTCTTCTGTCATACCTGAGGATCTGCCTTGGTGATCCACTCATGTAACTTCACCTAGCATTGTTTTGGATAAGAGGGGCTGCTTTTTAGTTACTTATTTGATGAATCTGTTGCCACCCTCCCAGATCATTTTGTATGTGTCCCACCCCTCAAAAAAAAAAAAAAACAACCGAAGACAAGCACACATTGTGGTTTTATTCATTTATTTTATGTGTAGGTTAAATTAAAAGCATGATGTATTTCCAGGAACAGACACTGATTGTTTAGAAGGAAAGTGATTTTCCTGATTGCCATCTGATGAGGTGTGATAAGGCCCCCGTGTGTCAGTGTCTCTCACACACATGTAATTCACCCCCATTACATGTGTGCACTTGTCCGTCCATGTTTTAGTCTAACATGTTAAGAGCCTCCTTCGTCCCTCTGTCTTTGGTCCAGTTCACATGCCTGTAATCGCTTTGGTTTATAATGCTGTGTTTCCGGTTCAATTCCTACGCATCATTCCCTTGCAGCGGCTCTTGGACACCCCCCAGGCCCTGCAGTGAGTAGAACGGCACCACAGTGAACGGGCCGCCCGGAGTTTTAAACAGGCGATGAGCCAGGCTGGTATCTCTCAGCATATGTGTTGTTTGCACCACTACCTGCCTTGGCCTACTGGCTACTGGGCGTCCAGTGGGGGTCGAAGTGACTCCGCAGCGGCTCCCAGCATCTGTAATAATCCTTGTCAAGGCGCCGACAGGTGTCCATCCCCCAGCGGGTGACAGCCATGCTGAAGGAGGACTCGAACATGAAGGCCTGGTGGGGTGGGGGGGTCAGGATGTGTCATGACGGCTAATTTATAAAGAGATATGCAGTTTGACCTCTTCACCCCATGACTGATCTACCCAGGAGATGAAATACAAATCATCTCCGAATTACCCACTGTGTGTGTGCTGTACTTTACCATAGTCCCCTCAGCCACCTTCTCGGGCTTCAGCGCCACCTTGCTGTTCTTCTCGAAGCAGTCGGCGTCTGGCCCATGCGGCATCATTATGCTGTGGAGACTACCCCCTCCGGGCAGGAAGCCCCCTTCCTTGGCCTCATAATGCCCCTTGATGAGGCCCATGAACTCACTCATGCAGTTCCCTGCCAGGCAGACAGGGGGAGCTCTAACACAGGACACGGTTTCCCACAGGCCACTCACCATGCACGATTTGAAAAAGACCAGAAATCGGGAGCACAAACTGAACAAGCCAGATTATTATGATCTGTGTGTGCCTCAGGATAGGGGGGAGGGGGTCAGCGGTCATGCCCTTACTGTGATAGTACGGAGGTCGGAAGGTGTGATCAGCTACGCCCCACCGCGGCGGAAAAATGACAAAGTCGGCAATGGCAACTCCGGGGCGCACAGACTTGGCTGTCAGCACAGTGAAGATGGAGGGATCCTGGGGACAGAGAACAGGCAGGAATATGAGCTCAGAGCTCATGCCTGGACGCTCTGATTGTGTGTGCGTGTGTTTGGCCCCGGTCCCTCACCGCATGGTCGAAAGCCACGCAGTTGATGACCATGAAGTTCTCCAGGTTGTACTTGTATGGCGTGTAGTTGCCGTGCCAGGCCACCACGTTGAAAGGGGAATGGTCCTGCAAGGGGGGGGGGACACAGCACTCAGGCCTTCTGATTGGATGGGACAGTGGGAGAACGTGCGGGTCAAGACAGTGTCTCCGCGGAAACATGCGCATGCGGTACTAGTGTTCCTGTGTGTGGGTGTCACAACATGCAGAAGGGGCATGGAGGAAAAACACGCAGGAAGTGACACGCAAACGTGTTACGGGGTGGGGGGGGACAGCAGAGCAGCCAAGCAGATAACAAGGTAATTTCAGCAATTTGAAGCCTCAGCTGGAGGACAAGCCACTGGGTGCAGGGGGGTGGGGAGCCCCCCAGAGGGCGTCCAGCTCACTGCGCTCATGCTGCCGTCTCATTATTCACACTCGGAGTCTTCATTAGCATTGATTCAGTGTGGGGGGGGTGCAGTGGACAGGGCAGCAGGGAGGGAGATTCAGCAGCATAAGCTCCTTGAACACACCCCAGTTATATCAACGACACACTATACACAGACACACTCTACACCCTATACACACCTGCAGTGCAGAGAACAGCTTTCCCTGGTACTTGCTGATTACAGTGTATCCCCCGGCAACTGTGCAATCCTCATACCAGGCCACAGGAATCAGGAAGTCTCTGGGATTGGCTAATCCATTGGCACCTGGAAGGCGGCAGGTTAAAAGTCATCTTGGGAACCAGTCACATGACAGCTATGGCAGTCCTGCTGTTCACTGCCAGAGGACGGTTAGTGTGTGGTCATGTTATGGTTAGAGGAAGGTAGGACTCGACAGGGAGTTTGTGTAACTAGGTAAATCACATCCAGTCCAGTAAGATTGCATGCTGTGCTAATGCCAGAACTTGTTCAAATGTGCTGTTATTCTCTGATGCTGTTAGGCACGGCTTCTCACCAATGGGCCCCAAGTCAGGCAGCTCGAAATGGGCCCCATACACCTCCAGCACATAACCCCGGCTCTCCCCGAAGACCTCCACACTGAAGTGCATCCCTTGCTGGAAATCACACAGAGATAAGATGTCATGGAGGCCTCTAGGAAGAGTGGCTTTATCTTCGCAGAGAGACACACAGACAGACACAGAGTCTCTGTCCCACCTGGATCACACAGATCTCATTGGGTTCCACAGTCATCTTGCCAAATTCTGTGGTGACCAATATCTTTCCCTGCTGTGGGACTGAGACAGGAAGACTGTAGTGAACTGGAAGTCTAAAAAAAAAACTCAATTACCCAGAATGCACAGGTATCAGAGGGTCTCATATATGGAGTTAATCTACTCCTTGATATAAGATTACATGTCTGACCACAGACTCTGCTGTACTGACTCACCAATGAGAAAATCTCCATCTGAGTTATAAAAAGATCTGAAAAACACCAAACCCCAGAAAATGTCAACTACAGAGGCCAAAAGCCACAAATATAAACGTCACAGTGTGAGTGGGCGTGGCCTCTCACCTGTCAATCATGGATGTGTTGCAGGTGTACACGTGGATGGCGATCCCGTTGCGGGCCCTGGAATCACCCGCCCCACAGACAGTGTTCAGTCCCTGATAGGCCAGTATACAGAGCCAGACAGCCAATCAGGTAAAGAATAATACTGCATCAGATAGAAAACAGGTACCAGCAAGAGGAAGCAGTGGAGCATGATGGGAAAAGCATGGTGTGCAGAGGAGCTGGAGCAACACTTTGAACTCACCATCACAAAGTCAACCTTCTTCTCCGCAACCTTGGGGATGGTGAATGGCAACCACCGCAGCTGAAATGATCCATGCACATGATCACATGACCTGCAAAGCTGCTCAGGAAGCCACCTCACCTACTTGGAAAGTCCTCCTCTAAACCTCCTGCTCTTCGCACCCACTGACTATTTCGTCCATGACTCATGACTCCACCTAGTGGCGAGCTGCCCATCGTGCACATTCAGACTGTAGTGTCTGCAGGGACTCCCGGTAGCCCTGCCAAACGCTCGCACTTAAAGCGTATTTCGCTCCTGATCTCAGTGAAATGCATTTCTCATTGCAGAAATTCCTTTCCCATAACATCAGCTGGGATAAAATGCTTGACAAGCAGGCTCCCACACTCCCGGTCCCCGCCTACCTGGTTGGGATCAGGTTCCACCTCATTCCAGTTGTCGGTCAGGCTCCCATGATGCATTACGTTGAAGGGCTTGTGCCGCACGGAGGGAATGATGCGGTACAGCCAGCTGTAAAATGTGCCACAGTGAATCGGTGAGAAGGAAACCAATAAAGTTAACAGAACGTTTCGGGCTTGGCAAGCCGAGCGGCCGTACCTGCGCTTGTTGGCCGAGCGCGGGCAAGTGAAGGCAGAGCCGGACAGCTGCTCGGCGTACAGGTTGTACGGGCACACCTGCGGATTGTTCTGCAGAACACAAAGGCGAGCGTGTCGTATGAAAGGGTTTCTTTGGAACTGTCAGTTAGCAATGCCATCGGGTTTCCCTTTGACACTCCTCTCTTGCCCCTTCTGCTGAATATTCTCACTTTTGATACCTGCACTTAAAATATGGTGACCATCGGCATAACTCGGCGAAAGACATCAGTGTCCAAAAAGGAGGACTTACGGCTCGAAAGGAGTGGGGCTAATTGTTGATGAGGATGCGGGTAGACGGAAGGAACAAGGACAAGAGGGCTAAAAGAAGGACATCCAACAGCAGTCTAGACAGATGGCTGGAGAACTGAGCTGTCTGAACGAGTGGTTACCCTAACTGAAAGGTATCCGAATGTACTGGGAGTTAAACGCACCCGGGAGAGAGCTGGAGAGGACTAAGGCGGGCGCTACGGCCCCATCCGCACCTCACCTGTCCCTCCGGAAGGGCTCCGGGGCAGCGCGGATCCTCAGAGGAGAACTCATTTCCAAAGCCGGTCAGGTACTACAGGGATCAGAGCAGGAAGAGCACAGCTGAGACGGGCCGGCGCTTCAATCTGAAGCGCTTTGCTTATTTTACCGTAAAATCACAAGCCGTTCACCGGAATCGCAGTGATAGTGCAAAAACACATGAATTCCAAACACTGAGAAGAAAATACAACAGATACAGAATAATAGGTTTCTTTTCAGAAAACAAACGTTACTTTTGGAAACCAAGCAATCTAGGGCCGTTGTGGCATTGTGTGTGGTGTAAAGGCTCAGTTCAAGGCCTCACTGGAAAAGCAACATTGCGACACTTTCGGTCGTTTACGAACGGCCCACGATCACCGTGGGGCGGCTTCCGCTGAGTCACGCTTAGGTGTACCCACCCCCCTTAAAGAGGGCTTATTCCGCTTCATGGCGTTTCGTCAGTCGCGTACATTTTATTTTCTACATTTAAAAGTTATTTCAAGTGAATAAGATGTGTCACCAAAACTGTTGAAAAAGAAAAAGCAAACTTGCTAATTGCAAAACTTCAGTAAACTGGAGCCGTTGCGTTTGCTTTTTTATGTGCTTTTGCTTGTGTAATAAATATGTTCCGACGTCGGCTTCCTTCGCATTTTGTGCGTTTTGTGTGGTTTTTGCTTGCCGGGTTCTGATTGGTCGGCCGGGAACGCCCCTCGACATGTGTGTGCAGGTATGTGTATAAAGCACGCTTGTCATCTAAACATGTCAGGAAATGGCGTTTAATCACATACAAACATATATATGCTGTCACGTGTACGTTAACATGTTCTGCTTTTATTCAGACTGCCTAATAAAACAGAATAAAAGACACATTTGAGAATTAACTTATAGAATATGCTGCAAATCAAAGGCTACAGTTCATGCCGCAAAACATCAAGAGAAAACTGAAACAGTTCTGTCCACGGAGATAATAACTTACCTTGAGTTCAGCCATTGTCTATAATGAGACTCTCACTTTCACCAAAACTTATCTCTACAGCCCGTATCGGTGTGGTGCAGAAGTTCGCACGCGCGAATACTGAGCCGTGTGTAGCGCCGGGGCGGGGAAGCGCAGCAATTTGAACTATTTCTCAATATGGGTTTAATTAAACTCTGGCTCGTCTGACGTCAGCACCAGTGGAGGATCGGGGGTCTGGAGACGCCCCAAAGCGGACACCCCCCCGCCCGCTTTAAGCCGTGCAGACGTATTTGCAGGAGAATGGTTTTCACATGAAAAGATCGCAAATTAAGGGCATATATTAGGCTACCTATATGGGTTTGCGTTATCCATACTACCGATTCGGGGTTTTGTGGTTTCAACATACGATACATTTTTTTTTTTTTTATAATTTCCATCTTCCTCCTAATCATAATAAAAAGTCCCCGTGACAGACCGAATGGAAAATCACTATTTACAGTGTTGGGGACAAAATACACATTTTCAATTTGTTTCTATTCTCTGAATGTTTTAGTGAAGAACGTGTACTGGACACGGTGAGGCATAGCAAGCAAAATCTGTTTTCTGCTCTAATATTTATGCAGTTCCTTTTTGGAAAACAGAAATGGAAATGTAGTAATCTCATTGCGACATTACGGCAAATCAATTTCCTTTTTTCATTCTTCTCGGCTCTTTTTTGAAAGGGGCGGGGGGTAAATGATGGCAATTCTCATAGCAAGGCGCAAATAAAGCCGGTGAGGCTGGGGGAGCGGCTCTCTAGCGAGGCGTGCGGCCGGCGTGAACCCCCCCGCTGGCAGGCAGTTTTAGGCGCTGTGCTCACGATGAGAAAGCCTAATACCGGAAAATATCCCGAGCCAGTCTGCGGAAATTGATCTGCCCTCCGAAAATGACTGATTTTAATTTTGTCTGCATCTGGCGGCCGAATCTGCGGGCTATTCCGATGAGCTTTCGGAGTGTTTGCGAAAAATATCCTCCAGAATGGAGGAAAACTCATATTACAAACATCTGCTTGCACGTGTTTATGAGTCTCTTTTCTGGCTGGTCCAGACGATTGTGTTGGATAGCGGTTCATGCTCGTATCTGGCGTCTGCTCTTCTTCGTCGGACCTCTGACCCGCCTCGCGATCGTGGGGCGCCAGGGCGAAACGCGTGATTGAGGTTCATTGATTTCTGTGAAAGGGGTTTCAAATAATTGTTCATACGCTACACACCAGAGTGTGCCAAGCAGGGGACGAGTTACGTTTGCGCGTTATATGGTAGTTGAGCCATCCCCAAAGTCACAGCGTATAGCTTCTTAAAGAACGCTTTGGCGGCTGCGCGTTTCCACAATATAAAAATAAAACGAACGCCCACGTATATCATTAGTGGCAGACCGACTTTTGCGCGGAGGAGTTCTACTCAAATAAGGGTTAGATGATATAGTAACGATTCCGGCGTTTATGGCTGAGCGGGCATTTCCCAAGAAACGCATTCCTACGCCGAACCGCTTGTCGGGGTCTGAATCGTGCCGTCTTTGGCATCGCCCGGCTTCTCCCGGTACAAAAGTGTCCGGTAACCGGTGAGTAGCACCATGTGAGAGAAAGCCCTGTCCCTCCCGTTTCGCGCTAATGAGGGGGGTATTATTCTGGAGTCAGTAAATCACAGTCCTAACATCTCGCTGAGACCGCCGCGGCCATTAGCGCATCACACGCGCACAAGCTCCCTCTCTCTCCCGCACGCCGCATTTTATTATTATCCGCTGTGTTTATTAAGACATCAGAATGTCACCGAACAGAAAATTACACTCTTCTCCTATTGAGAAAATTGCTTTGGAATTGGTTTGTTATAAAGTCCTCTTAAAAATAGAAATAAAACACACAAACATAATTAGTTTTTGTTGGAAATCTAATAGCTGTATGTCGCCGGTCTTTCCAGCCGGTGACCCGAAGGATTTAGCATCGGCGGCTTGGCGAGTCGTGAGTGTGGGGAGGGGGGGGGCGTAATCGTCTTTGTTACCGTGCTCGGTTCCCGGAGTCTTATGCTAATACGACTGATTACGGTTGCTTGCAGGAGCCGCCGTCGTGTTACGGGGCGACGCTACGATCGTCGGGCAGCGTTAATGAGCGTAGAGCAGCAGCCCGGCGGCGTTTGGAGGCTGATTGGCCGCAGGGCTGCCGCCGCCATCGCCGACATTGAGCAAGGACAAACGTATGCGAGGTCAAAGGCTGGAGCCCGAAATAGCCCCGGGGCCGCAGAAAACCAGACCCAACGTGGGCCCATTTTTGCCCTGAAACACCAAAAGCATTCTGGCTCACAGACACAGGCTAGGAGGCAGGTGGGGGTGGGGGTGGGGGTGGGGTCAGAGGGCAGCTCTGATTGAGTGCACTGGATAGAGAGTCCCCTCACACCGGGACTCCGTTAAACGGGTCACCCCACCGCATCTTCCTGACCTCTGCCAGGGAGTTTTGGCGCGGTGTCTCAGTGGCAGAGGGATAAATCCTGGCTCCCCCCCACTGCGCACAGATCAAACCTCTTTTCTCTCCCCCAGGAATTGGCCCAGGGAGGTGGCAGAGCGGGGCCCCTTTTCAGCACTGGGAGGGCAGCAGCAGGGGTTTAATGGCCTCTCTGCCCACGGCCTGCACCCCAGCCCATCATGCCCCCCCGCAGGTGGCTTCACACCCCACTCCATCGTATCATTTTCATTTCGAGACACCCGTGTCCCCTCCCCCCATTTGCTTCACGTTCCTCTGTTTCTCGCATAGAAAGTGTGCTGTTCAGTGGCAGCATACACAAGGTAAAATGATCCAGCTTCATTCAGCCATACAGCGAAGGCTGCCTCCAGGAGAGACCTTTAACCACAGCACCACCTGCTGGCACTGGTGATCACAGCTCTCCCAGGGCCAGCTATTTGCTCACCAGTGATTGAACACTAAGGTGATGCAGACATGGGGGGAGACCCTTAGCAGGGCCAAACTGGGCCCTGGGGTTCAGGCCCACTTGGGTCGAGGCCTCAGCATGTGAGGCGGGGGGTGGGGGGTGGGTTGTGATTCAGCCTGGAATCGGTCTGCAGTGACTGACTCCATGTTACTCCTGATGATTATGTGAATCTATCACAACAAATGGCCTTGAAACAGGTCAGTTTCTCTGCGACAGCTGCAGCTCCATTCCAGGGTGTCTCTTAGGAAAATACCCCCATATGGTGTGATCGTCTGCCCCCCCACTCCATATTTTGTTTTTGAAACTGTCCTCTGATAAGAGCTCTGAGCATGATTATGAGAACGAAAAGTGTATCAAAATGTATGTGCATGTGTGATGAAAGTGAACCCCCCCCCACAGCCACCAAACCGCTGGAAGGGGATGGCTTCTTGCACCTCGCTGGGATGGACCTTGCAGTTGTACGTTTGATCCCACATTTCAGCAACGTTTAATTCTGCATGTACTCCATCCAGCTGAGCAAACAGGTAAAGTCTAAAGGTTAAGTTCATGCCCCTTATTTGCTTTATTCTGATCTATTCTAACCCCCCCCCCAACCCCGGCAAAAGCCCCCCCCCCCCCCGCCCCGCCCCGGCGCGCGAGGGGCAGGGGGCGTGTCCGTGCGGTGCCGCGAGAACCCGCCGC
>JAODJX010000083.1:23961154-23982540 GCA_026776945.1 Isichthys henryi
CCCCAAACCGCCCCCGACGCACGGTAACGCTCAGGCCCCTCAGTGGCTTTATTCCGATCTAGTCGCACCCCCCCCCCCCCCCGGTCTACAGCCCCGCCCACCAGCGCCCCTCCCCGTATCTCGAGGTTCATTTGACTTCTCCTTGCTGTCACTCTAGACCCGTCAGCCTGTCCCACAACCAGCATGCACTCAATCACGCCAGCAGGGGGCGCGCTGAAGATCATTTCCCTGTTTGACTCTAATACCGAGGACACTTGAGCTGTCTAAAATTTAACAATGTTCTATTTAAAAAAACAACTTGTTAAACATTTTTAAGGAAGTAATTAAAACAACAGTCAACTATTTTATCGCAGCACTTCATTAAATTAAATTAATCACTGATGTGCGAGGCTGAACTCCTACTGTACTGACTCTCTTCGGAGAATCCCTGGGAACCGCTGGTCTGTTGGTCGAACGAGGGAGTTCTGAATGAGGCACATTACCTGCATTGTGAGGGAGCATCACTTACGGCACTATGGCCGTGGCTCGTTTCCCTGAGGGTGATCCAGCTCGCAGGATCCTCGTTGCTGAGGACGCGAGCGGCTGGACCAGGCCGAAGGGACGCCCACGTAACACCTGGCTGCTGCAGATAGATGGGCACTTACGGAGGGTGGGACTAGACCGCGTGTCGGCCTGGGGGATCGCTATTCGGGATCCAGATGTGTTATGTCTTTTGGTGGATTCGGCAAGGCGATGTACCAGTGTATGCTCCCCTGACATTACCTGACCTGACTGATGCATACAGTGATCAGAACGTAAGATTTGGCACCAATAGGAGATGAAACGACCTTCTGGCCTAATTCATAACGGGCTTAAGCGGCCCGGCAGCCCTGGGCATCTCTCCCTTCTCTCGGGACCGCGCCTCGGATTCCCAGAAGTTTCACGGACTCGGAGCCGCGTCAGCAGCGCCGCAGCAAAGCGGCGTGTTATAATATGCAATTTATCTCATCACATCGTTTTCAATAATTTACATAAAACGCAGACAAGGTCAGATAGCAGCGAAGTCCTTAATTAATCCTAATCAACTTTCATTTGCATCGCAGTATTTGTAACAGTTATTACTGCTAACTGAATAAATGGACTTCTTCAATTTCGAGGGGAAAAGACGCGTTTTGATAAGCACGTGAAAGAGAAAAGCGAGCGAGAGAAAGGCTTCATTAGCATACATTAATCCTGATGATATTAATAAAGAGCTCGCGAAAGGATTCTTCCACAATTTGCTAATTTTAACGGACGGATTGATACTAGGCAGCAATCAATAAAGGGCAAATGAGCAAAGGCGCCTTTTAAATAAGGCTATATTTATGTCATGCGGGCAGCGTAGAGCCACTGTAAAACAAAAAATACGATCAAATTGCGCATAACATTTATTGCAGACGGTCCAATTTCCTGGCGAACCCAACTCCGAAACTGCGCGGAAAGCGCAGGAAGGAAAAGCGAAAGCGGCGCGAAGAGCTAGCAGGACACCGTGGTCCCGGCGATTTTGCGCCTAAACACGCTGCCCTGATTGCAGCCGGGTCCAAGCCGCTTCAGAGTATCAAAATGCAGGCTGTTGTAACTCCTATGGTGCCAGAAGGTAAAGCTGACCCTCACTGAACCGGTGGGAGATGCCGGGCGGATGCTGCCAGTGATACAGGAGCGATAAGGGAGCGATACCTGCGGATGAAATGCTTCAAATCTCAAAAGCAACGCGCGTCCTCCAGCAGACAGACAGGCAGCTGTAATGAATGTTTTAACGGGTAACAAATATATGGCCGTGCAAATGGGGTCATCAACACAAGCGCTCAAAGTTTGCGGTGACCCCAAGAATACAAAGCGAGCCGCTTCGTCTGTTTTGATAGCCAGATATTGCGCCATAGCCTTATTTATGTGGCTAATGGTTAAAGAGAAAGTAATCGTCGGTATAAATATTAAGTTATCAATTTTTTACATAACTTAAAATTATATAGTCAGCTGAACGAAATTAGTGTTCTTTGTTTTCCATTGTGCCGTATTGCTGTTTGAAATTGCTGCTGATCACAGCGCGGGGAGCGGCCTTCATTGTTCACGGCGTCGCATGTCACTCCAGCCTCCCCCTAACAAAGTCGATAAATTGACTCCCTCGCACGCTTGTAATGTGGCTCGTTAATAACTGCTAATTAACTTTGCTTAAACGCTCCCCATCCAGGCAGATGACTATGCAATCAGGGACAGCGAGCGGAAAAGCTCAAAAGGGGAACTAAACGGAGAAGAAAGACGAGAAGGAAAAGGGGGAAAGGAGCTGGACGGAGAGAATCTGAACTTCCGAACTGTTCAGGCTGAGCGACGTGCACTCACACACTTTAAGGCGTGCAAACAGCACGTTCTACACACTACTTACTAATAAGAAGAGAGCAGATGGGTGATACTATGTTAATACTCCGAGTCGAGGCTTTAAGCCTGCAAATTAATGTCACGCCTGGTAAAAACGACAGTCGAATTTAAAAGTCCTGCGTCTATATTTAAAGTAATCGGGCAAATGCAAACGGCGGCAAAATAATGTGACGTTTCAAATAGGAAGGCAGTACTAAACTTCCCTGATTTGCGCTTTTTTAGCGGTTGGGCAGTATTCCCGTACATTCCCGATGTCATTCCCCAGGGAAACAGATTCTTAAACTCACAGGCGCAAGTTCGTCACCCTATCCAACCCCAAACATAACACGATGCCAAACGCTATTTTGCCTATTCAGTATTGCAGAATAAAATCCAATGCAGAGCGCTTTGCTTCTAAAGATACTGCGCCGCTGAAATGTGTGTATTTAAGCGCCAGCCCTGTCTCCGTAGAACATGTCATCCACTAATTTTAATTTAATTCCTCTATGTGTTTTTAAGATACTGGATTTTTTCTGGGAGTATTATTTACATAGCCACTTTCACCAGATTCAGTCAGGTCCGGTTTCTGTGGTTAATTTAGTGCGCATTGTTTTATATAAAGATTTTGATGTGTCGTAATACAGAGTAGTATTTAGTGTCATATCTCGCCAACGACACTGCAAAAGATTACATCTGCTGGTGATCATGTGATCTTTACCTGTAATTTAATGCACTTGATTTGCACTGACCTGCCGATGGGTTTGGAGCAGAATGTGCTCCAAAAAAGTACATACACAATATATTTTATCCAACAATTATGGTATCGATTGTCGCAAATGGACGCTGTCCTAACTGCCCCTAACTCGACTAATGCGTGATCCAATATTTTTTATTTTTTATATTTTCCCTGGAATTGCCTTCTCTATCAAGTTCGTCACATGTCATAAAGAGCAAACGCTGAATCGCGAAAACAGAGTGAGGGGCATAACCAGATATCACAGGAAACACTTCAGATTTTGTTAATTAATATGCCATTAGGCGCAATTACCGAGAATCAACCTTAATCAATGTAATCAGATAGGTAATTAAAATGTAGACATAAGCTACTTTACATCAGTTAATGATTAATTAGTATTTGGGCACATTTTATCATGCTCGTGGCAATTTTCCACTGCCTTACTTTGCTACGGAAAAAAATAAATCCAAAAACGTCTTAGTTGAAACCAGGAGATGGCGCCACTTAAAATACGGAAATGATTATTATATTTATAGTGTTAAGAAATAGGCTATCCACTCTCTGCCCTGTGGGATGTGTTAGCACGAACCAGCACAAGAGAAACGAACAGGGAGCACTGAGAAGCAAAATAACGGAGAGCGAATTCTTTTTCACAAAATCTTATAATGCAACATCCTTGCGCTTTTTGCGGCGTAAAATCCTACCAAACGGATTTTAATTTCGCTTGATGAATGCCCAAGATAAGATATTTTATCGAGCCACTGCTATCCATCCTTAAAGCAATGAAATATCATAAATTAATCGTTTACACGCAGATAATAACTACGAGCAGACAGTGAAATAACAGGTTAACAGTCTAACAATTTTAATCTAACAATCCATTGATACATGCTACGTTAAATACTCGGGAAATTTAAAAATTCAAATCATTGCCTTTAAGAGGTATACGCGTAATTAGTGCGTTTAAACAAAGCACCAATGTCTTTCTGGCGGCAGAAGTGCCTGACATCTCTTTTCTTGGGTTAATAACAGAGTCTGAATAAAAGAGGGAAATCGTGCCCCTAAATTATATGGCGCTTCTAAATATCGGGCTGCATCACGCGTCTGTTTGTGATCATGCAGGGAAAAACATTTTTATATTATTATTATTATTGTCATTATCAAGTTGATCTGCAGACACGTGGATCTGATTGGATAAACGCAATAAATTATTGTCGAGCTACGCAGTGTAAAGCAACACAATTGAGTTAAACTTCAGACCTCACAGCACAAACAAATAATTACCGGACAAATGTATGGAAGAATATTGTTAAAAATTCCAGTTTCATAGGTAGCATTTTATATCTTTACACATTTTCATAATTCAAAGCAATGTCATATATTAAACACCGAATTCATCAACATTTAAAACATTATTTATTAGACATAAATCTTTACCAAACAACAGTCTTTTATGTGCGCTTTGTATACAGTAAGCGCTAATTTACGTTAAATCATACGGACTCAACTATGTCATGCGTATACGTAGGGCATGTGATCACGGTCTTCATTCGTGATGCTTCTGCTTGTAATTATTATCTTTCTAGAACAAAGAGAGTAAATATCTGCAACGATTCTCATATTCCATATCTATTATAAAAATGTGAATTAAATACTTATTCTTTTAATATAGAAAACCAAGAGTCATAATCATGTTTTCACGGGTTAATTCATTTTTTGTATAAGTTCTTTTTAAAATATTTTTTGTGAATAAGGCATATAACGAAGAAACAAAGTTTTTCTTTAAAGTTCGACATGTAAGTTTTCTGCCTTTTACACTCTTTCAGATACATTTTACTATTATTTTCATGCTTGGCGGTTGTGGCAATATAACGGAGCAGGTACATAAATAGCAGGGAGTAAATTGTAGCGCGCGCTGAAGTTTCGGGATTGAATTGTGAAAATGATCCTTTTAACAGTGATGGTTCTGTGTCGCTGTAGAGGTCGTACTATTCGCAGCGGGTTAAATAGACTTTCATTTAAAATTACATTCTCAATCTATCTGGCGCCTCTGCTCTGCCTTATCGCTGGGGGTGGAGATGGCGTTTGGGGGGGGGGGGCGGTGAAGAAAAAGTGTTCAACCCGCAGCATCCCTTAGAGAGCACTTTTGCAGTATTACCGCTACGCTGTCACTTATAAGTTAATCATCTAAGTCGTTTAAGATTTTCGTACGATAGTTACTTTCGGCGGAACAACACTGATCTGGAAGCAGGACCGCAATTAGCAAAATATTATTAAACGTGACGCGCAAGCCGTGTTGTTACTATTATTATTGCTGCTGTTTGTATATATTCGTTTATTGGCCGGATACAGTTTTTCTAAAGATTCACGTGGAATTTTCAGAACTAAAAACATTTTAATATAAATTATATAATTGTCTATTTCTATCTATTCTACTAATGTTTAGAAATGACAAATTTATGTATTTTTGAACCACGTTCTGAAAAAGGAATAAAAATCAGCGCCTACACGTGAATCGTGTATCAGTTTCAGCACGATGTTCTGTGCCTTTAATCATGTTAAATACAGTCACTGATCTTTACCATGTGCATTATTTTAAATATTCTATTAATAAACCGAATGTGTATTTTGTTGTCCACGTACCTGAATTTCATCTAAGTTTGTTTTTATCTCTTAGTACATTACACTGTTAACAAACGCTAATTGTGAGATTTTACTTTCTCACATCCTGTTGCTCAGAAGTTAGTATTCGTCTCACACGCATAAAAAACTAAGAAACGGGCGTTTTTAGATGGAGATGCGCTCAAAGTACGGCCGGGAGCTTGGAGTTTGGCTACAGCATTTCGCGTATCTGTCCCCCGAAACGCCCCAAAATTTAGGACTGCGCCTCACTATTTCCAGACGTTTAGCATAACGGCGTGTTCTTTGTATATGAATTAATTTTACCAACATTACCTAAACGATTTAATCTCCCGAGTCTCCCTCACGTTATTACATTCTTTCTAAATCTCAGTTTTCCATTTGTGCATTGGCAGTCTATAAAAGAGGAAGATAATTGTAGATTACATCGGAGAGCTGTTCCTGTAAAGGATGTCGACAATCCTTGCTGTTGCCTAGAACACAACTCTTAGTTAATGACCCCCACAAACAAATCTACAACTGCCGCTATCATCTTCCAAAGTAAAATACCAGCGCGTAGTAAAGATTGTAGTTCAGTCTGGGGAGTTCGGTCCTACGGGTCGATATTCCATCTCGAGATTTGATTTGCTCCCTTAGTTGCACTTTAATGGCAAAGAAAAGATAAAGATCCTCTTTTTCCCCGGGAGCCAATCAGATGGCCCATGCACGTCAATGCTACAGAATCGAGCGTAGCTATTGCGGCGCAGAGCACATGTCATTAGTGTCCGGGTGCGAGACGGCAGGAAGGGGGGTCGAAACATCGAGAGAAACGCACACGCTCACACACTCCCTGGAACAAAAAGTCCATCCGCGAAAGCTTACCAAAATGACCAGTCAGTACGAGGAGGACACTGCGGACAAATCCGACTGTAAAAGTAAATCGCCAACTTTACTCTCGTCCTACTGCATAGACAGTATCCTGGGCCGGAGGAGCCCCTGCAAAATGAAATTGATCGGAGCGCAAAGTTTGCCAACTCTGGCCGGCAGATCGGAGAACGAGAGGGTGACCGAAGGTAAGGCGACTTTCGGCGACACGATCCGGTGACAACGCCCGTAGCCTTGGAAAAAGTGGATCCACTAGCGACCGACAAGCGTGGAAAAGCGTAACGGCGTAGAACACACCGAAAGTTATCGGTGCAGGGTGCAATCACTGCTGTCAGGATCGGTAACGCGCGTCTTTCGATGAACACATCGCATTTCTCACCGTTATAATGGTACACTGGGATTATGAAGTTACCTTGCACGTATCGGAAAGAACGAATGACTTTGGTACGTGTGGGTGTCATTTCAGAGTAATCGAAATGTTGAACATCTAAACTTTACAATCGTTTATAGAAGTCATGCAGTTCAAAATTATGATTAAATTTAATCGAAACATTACATTAAAATCACGTTTAAATCACACAACGTAAATACATCCATATTTGCATATGCATGTTGACATTTTCCTGCAGAATAAGCCTAAATGCTGTGATAATATTAATATTAATAAAATGGAGTTGCTGATTTTTGATAAAATGATTCCAAAATCTTCATGTTTCTAAATTAATCCATGCGACATGCAATGTGAACAAAGATGTGCTTTTTAAGCTGTCCACATTCCATATGGTTCTAAATTCTTTTTCTGTGCTAATTAACGTTGATTTCAGAAATATTCTTCAGATTCGGCTATATGTGCTATTAACAGTGTGAAAAAATTAAATGTATCGATACTTCGATACTTGACAAGTTATTTCTAAAACGGTGATATAAATGCCGTAAAAATACTGCAGTTTCTGAATGGGCTCGTTCAGAGATTTCTTGTTCACCACCGTATCGCTTCCTGTCGCTCGTATCAGCCTCCCCTACAGACAGCCTGTCCTTCGACTCCGAGATCCACCTGCCACCGAAGCTTCGCAGACTCTACGGCCAAGGAAAGTACTTGGACCCCGTGAGAGTATTTCACGACCATGGGGAGCAGGGAGAGCGCGAGCGGTTGCTTGACCAGACCTGTGAGAACCTCAAAATTATCCAGGCGCCGCAGGTCAGTATCAGCCGCAGCAAGTCCTACAGAGAGAACGCGACTTTCAGCCAGAAGACGCGCGACGCGAGCCCAGAGCGCGCTGCCGAAGAGCTTGTGGAGATGGGCACGCTGAAGTTCGAGGAGGAGGTGAAAGAGGAGCCGTGCGGGGAGTCGGACCTCTCCCCCAAGGAGGCAGAGGGCCTTCACAACGATGGGGATGTTAAAGACGGAGAGGACAGCGTGTGCCTGTCCGCGGGCAGTGACTCGGAGGAAGGCATGCTCAAGCGCAAGCAGCGGAGATACAGGACTACCTTCACCAGTTACCAGCTGGAGGAGCTGGAGAGGGCCTTCCAGAAGACGCACTACCCTGACGTGTTCACAAGGTACGGCGTGGGCAGCTCTACAGCCCGCTGGAGCAAGGAATAGCGCAACTGTCAGTGATAGAAGGCTCACAAAGCGCCACACGTTATATTATTAAAACACTGCTCTATTTATGGAAATGCCAGGGGCATAATGCCTATTATTTACTAATGTTTATAGAATTTAAGTACTTTCTTAAATTAAACTGATAACATTTATAATACAGTAAGTTGCTTTTTTCAGTCCGCAACATCTGTATCCATCTGTGGTAAATTTGCGTCATTCTGATAAGAAAGTGACCTATTCGAATAGAACTCAGCAGACACAATTAACCGCGAATATTGCATGTTATATAAATGTTTTTATTAAGAGATTTATTAAGCAAATATCCTTGTAGATTAATTTAATCATGCAATTTAACTACAATCACCAATACCGGTTTTATAGCGCGTCCGTAAAACAAGTGTTTTTAAAAATAAGCACCTCAGTTTAAAATTATTTTAAATACTACAAATATTACTCTGGAGTTATGAAAAAAATATTTGACTCTTTAGTGCCTGAAAATCAAATGTACAACGAACCGCAATCTAACGAATATATTTAATGTTAAATATTTCAACTTAAAATTTTCTACATTTAGCCTCTCTTCTATAGATTGTCACATCACAGATTTGTATGAATAATTTACTGCGTAGCACGGCGGTCGCAGATGTTTACTAAATGTGATGTTTGTCCTAATTTCTCGCCGTAGTGTGTACTGTGTTGTTATGACTCGAACAAATATTGTGTCGAGTCCAAATGAAAGGAAACTGCGCGTGTTTGCCGTGTAGACGGAAATGGAGGTATTCGCCAAACGCTGAAGCGGGCGCGATTAGCGAGCCCGCGGGGAATCTGTACACCTGCTTCAACTGAACGCCTGCAATTAATGTTTTTTTTTTGTCGGTCATTCACATACAAAAGAAAGGGAGTTGATACATTTTGCGCCTTTATTGTGACATAGTCACCCCTCTTCAGACACACGCGCGCACACAAACGCGCGCGCACACACGTGCATGGATAACATTTTTCCTCATACACCGCGAAATCTTTATGCTCAGTCTTTCAAATTTTTAGTTTTAGTTACATGACCATTTTCTTTATACAAAAAACAAACGAAAATTTATAAACGAAGAATCGCAGATGACAATCGCAATATATAGGCCACGTAAGAAATTTTCCTGAACAACGCCGCTTCAATTAACGTGAACACTTGTATCGTTTTCCAGATTTTCGATATTGTAATTATTTTAATGAACAATTTGGGAAATTTTAAATTAATTCTAAATTTTAAATCTCGATGTAATTTAGTGCATCACGGCACATTTCGGCAATGTTAAATTTAAAATGGTCAATAAATTTTTAAATCATTCACCATATAATCATTCACCACTATAAAGAGTTTTGACATTAAGTCTACATGCATAAAATAAACTTATATATATATAACAGTATGAATATGAATATATATATCAATCATAGTTTTCTTACCGTAATCGAATATATGTTTTAATCATACAGTAGTACCGTTATGGATATTTTAAATTTAGAAAGCAAAGCAACTGAATTATCGTTACTTGTTTACAAATATACAACAAATGGGCTCTGTATCGGCTGGCCGTTAGAGTATTATAGAGTGGTTTTCAGCCAAAAAAATCTGTACAATCATTGATAATTGTGATGAGGATTTTTTTCGAATTATACATTTCGGGAAAATTATTGTGACCGCACTTTCTGTATATTTTTTTCGCATCGAGACGATAGAATCACACGAACACATGTCGTTTACCGGCATGGGTGTAGATTTGGGGGGGGGGGGTTCCAACCAATGTCGAAACCAAAACTACGCCTTTGCTTCCTGGTCAGGTACTCTCCAATTACAACCACCAGATTTTTAACAACGTTTCTCTTCATTTTAGAGAGGAGCTGGCAATGCGATTAGACTTGACTGAGGCCCGAGTTCAAGTAAGTAACGCAATTTTATATTTTAAGTACAGGCTTACATATTTAAATATACAGACATCGTATGTGTATGCACATTCATATAATTATTTTGATGTTTATTAATAGTAGCATAGAAAATATAGCAAAAACATCTATGTTGTATATTTAGCCTACTTCCATAACGGTATTCATCCCTGTGAGCAATTTTATCGTTACTTATTGTATATTAAATTTGATTAGCCTATATATTGTAGTTAGCATCTAATTGTATTTTTTCCAGAAATACACTAATTATTTTTAGAGTAGACAATATATTATTTAACCAACAAACGGTTTTGTAAAAGCTATTGTATTTCAATGGAAATGTCAGTTTCAAGGAAGGCTTTAATTGTTACCTTGGTAAGTGGTCTTAAAGGCGGCGCGCCCAGCTCCGTTTACCGACGGCTTCCGGTTATCAGTGGCTTCCGTTTGCCGCCGGTTTCCGGTTGTCGGCAGGCATTTCAGCAGTAATATTCGCCCGCTTGTCATTCATAAAAGCGCACTTAGCGCAAGAACAAACACGAGGCTTTCTGGGGCGAAGTGCTATTTGAATTGTCTTCCCCATTTCGATATGTGTGTGTGGGGGGCGGGGGTGTCGGTAATGCTATTTGATTTCCCGTTTTCTGATTGCAAAAGCCCCGCATTGATCCGATGCCTCGCACTTTCAGCGAGTGACATGCTATTAAAGGTGTTCACGAAGACACCCGCCCCCCCGTCCCCGGTCCCCCTTCTCATCATCCTCTCTCTGAGCATGGCTTGCATTTCCAGGCCCTTGTCTCATTACCAAAGAGACAGAGCAAACACAGCCAAGTCTGGCGGGCTGTTACAGCCACATAAAACAGATGTCTGCTCGAGACGAGCCCGATCGAATCACTTAGCGGACACCATCAACAGGTGATAAAGCCCCATAAATTCCTCGCGGGCCTCGTAGCGCGCAACGACCCAACAGCTTCTGGTGGGGTGGGGGGTACTACAAACGACCCCTGCCCCCTCTCCCCCCCCCCCCCCAACGCACACACACCCCACATTTTCTTTACTGTTGACATTTTCTCCATGGTACAGATTGCCGTGGCAGTCCAGGCCCAGGGGGAAAGTCACGGGAAAGTTAAATAACTCCCGCAGCCGCTTATTTTTTTTCTGAGAATTTCATTTAAAGAGCATTAATTATTATTAGCGGCTGGCGAGTGGCTCTGGCCCCCTCTTTTGTTACCATGCTTCTTAATTACAGCCTCCCCTCCCAGCTGTCAGGCTGTCTAAACCAGATTTTAATTAGCAAACTTAGCGTAGCGGTGAGCTGAAGGCTTCGCGGACGGGCAATTACTGCCGACTCTGCGGCTGTTTGTCACCTTGTTAGAGCATGGAAGCCGGGTGTTAAGTGGATAGACGGCTTCCTGCCCCTGCTAGCGTGCTGCCGTCTCGCAGTCCTGAAAACATGCAGCACCATGCCCATCCGGGGTGCCGGCCCGTCCCACAGCAGCACCATGCCCATCCGGGATGCTGGCCCGTCCGACAGCAGCACCGTGCCCATCCGGGGTGCCGGACCTCTCATACAGCAGCACCGTACCCATCCGTGGTGCCGTGTCCATCCGGGGTGCCGGGCCCATCCCACAGCAGCACCATGCCCATCCGGGGTGCCGTGCCTCTCACACAGCAGCACTGTGCCCATCTGGGGTGCTGGGCCTCTTGTACAGCAGCACCATGCCCATACGAGGTGCCGGGCCTCTCATACAGCAGCACCGTGCCCATCCGAGGTGCTGGGCCCGTCCCACAGCAGCACCATGCCCATCTGGGGTGCCGTGCCTCTCATACAGCAGCACTGTGCCCATCTGGGGTGCTGGGCCTCTTGTACAGCAGCACCGTGCCCATACGAGGTGCCGGGCCTCTCATACAGCAGCACCGTGCCCATCCGAGGTGCTGGGCCCGTCCCACAGCAGCACCGTGCCTATCTGGGGTTTCCTATCCAGGGTGCCGGGCCTACTTCCCATTACCTGCATCCATCTTCGGAGCGGCAGCAGGCCGGACACAGATGCATGGGCTTGAGCTGAGATGCAACCCTAAACCCCCAGTCCACTGAAGCCAGCCCATGTGTAACGCCTCCTCCGTTGATCTGCAGGTCTGGTTCCAGAACCGCCGGGCCAAGTGGAGGAAGCGGGAGAAGGCGGGGGTCCAAACACACCCCCCAGGGCTGCCGTTCTCTGGCCCGCTGGCAGCCGCCCACCCTCTGAGCCACTACCTTGAGGGCAGCCCCTTTCCCCCCCACCACCACCCTGCCCTTGAGTCCGCCTGGACTGCTGCCTTTCCAGGCCTGCCTCCCCCACCAGCCAGCTCAGCACCCCCAATGGGCTTGGGCACCTTCCTTGGGGCAGCAATGTTCAGACACCCTGCCTTCATCAGCCCCACCTTTGGCAGGTATGACCCCGCCTTAACCACACACACTATTATTTGACCCACCCTAACCACACCCACTAATCAGATATGATCTGCCTTAACCATATCCACTATCCAAGTATAATTCTGCCTTAATCACACACATCAGTCAGGTATGCCCTCATTTTAACTACGGACACTATTCCACATACAGCCACACCTTAACCACATCCACTATGCAGGCTGAATTCCTCACCAGTCGTCTTCCTGTCCCTTTCACATCACATCAAAGACCCTGTATACTGAGAACAGTTTGTAGAGTCTGGCATGGTGTCCTGTGGTCTTTCCTACCCAAGCAGTGCTGTAGTCCCTCCTCCTCACAGCACAGCATGTGTGCACACCCTGCTTTCCAGTCCATGTAGCGGAAGCGGAGGCTAACACAGCGAGCGTCAGACACTGCCTTCCGCATCGATCTGTGTCCCCCCCAAGCGGCCGCAGTAAGCAGGAATCCTCTTCAGGTTTTGTCCAGCATCACACCAGGTCACTGAGGCTTTAACTCAGTATTGATTGCCATGGTGACCATATCCCCGCCACTAGCGGAGCGTTGGCATTGCGGCCACTTGCCGTTTTAAGTGCACTGTTTTTACACAGAGTCATGGTCACATGTCCCACATATTAGATTCCTCTCCATATCTCCATGGCCTCCTCCAATGGGACGGACCATGTCCTCATCCCCGTGATGTCCTCCTCTCCATATCTCCATGGCCTCCCTGGATGGGACGGACCGTGTCCTCATCCCCGTGAAGTCCTCCTCTCCGTATCTCCATGACCTTTCCCGATGGGACGGACCGTGTCCTCATCCCCGTGATGGCCTCCCTGGATGGGACGGACCGTGTCCTCATCCCCGTGATGTCCTCCTCTCCGTATCTCCATGGCCTCCCCCGATGGGACGGACCGTGTCCTCATCCCCGTGAAGTCCTCCTCTCCGTATCTCCATGGCCTCCCCCGATGGGACGGACCGTGTCCTCATTCCCGTGATGTCCTCCTCTCCGTATCTCCATAGCCTCCACGTCATACGTGGTTCCTCCCGTACATTCCAAGGCAGCGCAGTTAGCTTTGATGTTGACATGTCATGTAGAGCTGAGAGCATTGCTGCCCCCCCCCCACAGCAGGACGCTACTTGTTGTTTTCTATTTTCTCTACACTGTAAGGACAGGAAGTTCCTCCTTTAGGCTGCCTCACAGCTTGGTGAGGAAGAGTCTGCCCTCTGCAAGCTCACCACACTCTGACATAGCAAGGCCGGTGGGCAGGGGGTGTCATTAGCTGTGGGAGGGCATGTATTATTTCTGCTGAAGTTATTTATTTATTTTGCTTGTGGGGGATGGCGACAGTTCATCCAGCACTGGGCACCATGGCACAAGCTGCCTGAGGAGGTGTTAATTTGGTCTCATCAAAGTACCACACTAATGAATTTAGAGGGGGACAATCTGGAAGCAGACACACTTGGATGTATACCAACACTGAGCCATGGTTTAATGGTTCTAGTGAGAAATCAGCCTGGTGAACGTGCGGCTCACTACCAATTACCATTCACTTTGTGTGCGTGTGTGATGTTCATGTATAGAGAAGAATAACTCATATACACACTTAATGGCCAGTATATGAAGTAGACCTGCTCATTAATGCAGCCAATCATGTGGCTACAGCTGCACACATACAGCAGACAGACAGACAGACATACAAGTTGCTCTTCCTATCTAAATGGGGACTGTCCATTCATTTCTATGGGAAAAACCCTAAGCCCAATTACAACACCCTTAACCCCCTCCCAGCCCTAACCTTAACCATAAGCAACCAACCAAAATACAAGACTTTTGGCATACAACACATTTTTGATTGCATTCACAGATTTTTATAAAACTGAGGTTATCCAAACGGGAACCTGAAGAAGTGTCCCCCAAAAGTAAGAAGTTTCAGGTTTTATCGCACTTTGGGGACATTTCGGTCCCTGAATGTGATCTATGCAAACCCACACACATACACACACAGGGTCAGGAGGTTCACACACTGAGAGGCTGAGCTTTAAGTCATTTTGGTTTCAGCATCATAGAAACAGCCAGTCACCTGGAATTGCATGCATGCATGCATTACAGTATTTAGGGTTTACAGAGGATGGTGGGATTATTAGAAAAATATCCAGCCAATGTTATTTTTGTGTGTGAAAGCGTCTTGTTCATGAGAGAGGTCAGAGGGGGATGGACTGGCTCGTTAGCGCTAACAGGAAGGTCACAAATGCAAAAATAACAGCTCAGGACAGCAGTGGTGTGCAGAAAGGATTCTCTGAATGCAGAACTTGTCAGCCTTGGAAGCGGTTCTGTAGACAAAGGGGATCCTTCCAGCTTCTATATGCAGGGGACCCAATGAAGCATTGGCAGAGTGTGAAAGTATGATCTGGATATTTTACCAATAAAAGACTTGAGTTTTTTTTTTTTTTTAACATAATAGGAATGTAAAGGAAACTTTGGAGAAATCGGATTTAATCTCTAATAACCAGTAAAATGATGTGGACCGGCTAGCTACTGCAGTTAACATGCCACTATAATGGCATGAGAGAAAATTCCAGAAGGCGGCATAATGGAGGACAACAGAAATTCCCTGTGCATAGATTTTACCTTCTTTTCTAGGCAGATATATCTTCCTGGGACTTGACCCAACAACCCGCTGGGCTTTAAGCACTGCCCACTTACGTGCCATGCGCTGACACCCGCTCTCTCTTCCCTGCAGGCTCTTCTCCATGGGCCCCCTGACCAGTGCGTCCACAGCGGCCGCGCTCCTGCGGAACCCCGCCCCACCAACAGAGGGCCCTGGACAGGCAGCAGTACTGCCAGACACTTCCTCCTCCACCTCTTCATCGTCGTCAGCAGCGGCAGACCGGCGTGCTTCCAGCATCGCGGCACTCAGGCTGAAGGCTAAGGAGCACTCGGCACAGCTAACGCAGCTTAGCATCCTGCCACCTGGGGGTGCCGGCAAGGAGGTGTGCTGAGACCGCCCACCTCCAGGCCCCGCAACATGAGCACGACCAAATTTAAGGAGGACTGGCATCTAGAAAATTTCAGAGACTTGCCCTCATATGAGCCCCCCCACCCCACCCCCCACCAGTGTGTGGCTGCAGGTCTTCATTTTGAACTCCTCCATCCGTCCTGATTGTGGGTCTTGATTCTGGTCTTCGCCCCACCCACTGTCAGTGTGGACTGCCAAGCTCAGGTGTCCAGCAACCAAAGCTTCCTGTCACCCTTGCTTCCACTTCCTGTGGCATCCGGGCCCTTATCACCCCCCCTCACCAGTCAGACTCCTGGGGGCACTGCAGGTGCGGTGAAACCTGGGCGTATGGGGGATGGGCGGGCACTGAGGGCAGCATGCCAAAGGGAAACGCCCTCTACCAGATCACATGATCTCGGCCAACTATAAGGAATTCTACGCATCACTCGAAACAATTATTTGGATCCAGAAAAAAAAAAGACACGCGAGTGAGAGAAAAAGAATCCTGTATATTTGAAAAACGTTTGAAGACGTTGCACTTGATGTAGTTTTGTCTGAATGTTGCTCTGTAGGATTTTCCTGTGTTCATGAGATATTAGGTTATAGCATTTTATTTATGTCCATCCTCTATTTAACGTGCAAGCTGGAGGAGGCTGAGGACGGCAGATGCCGTTTCTTCTGTAGCGCGTCTGTACTCTTCCATTCGGACGGGGCCCCGATGCAGAAATAAAACCAAACCGCAGAGGAGAACCACCACCTTAGTTCGTCTGCACTGTACATAAAGTGTGCACCGAAAAATGGTTGTTTGGCTACATCCCTTCACATAATTTATCATACGGAAGAGGCACGGTCCATCAAAGTGTGCGTTTCCTTTTCAGACAATTTCTCTTCCTTCTTTTAGGAAAGAAATTTTAGGTAATAAAGGGCAGTAGAGTGGTAGAAAGACTGGAGTCAGTTTTTCTTGTAAACAGAAAAAAAATATTATTTAGAATTTATTTAGAAAAAAAAGAATTTAACGAATCAATGGGATAAAATAAAAATATGACAACTCCATTACGACTTTTTTCTTACAAAAGAGAGGAAAATTATTAAATATAGAAAGAATGTCATTTCGCATATGATTTCTTACGAATGCACATGGTTTTACCGTACAGGTATTTTGTACTTATATTTTTGTAGGTTCCCGGTGCTGTCCTCCTCTCCGTATCTACATGGCCTCCCTCGATGGGATGGACAGGTGTGTGTGCATGTGTGCAAGTACCTAACATTTCTGTGCGTGTGCCGAATTTAGTAAAATAATGAAACCCCGTCTCTCCTCTATAAATTGGGCTTCTTACCATAAGGAGACCAGTATATATTTTTACTGTCCCTGCATGGCAACAAACTGACGGAAAAACAATTTGCGCCGCCTTTATTTCACGTCTGGCTTAAGGAAGAGAGCCTCGCCGTGATAAAGGGCCAATTTACCGGCAAATATTGAAACAGCAAATATTGATACGGCTTCGTAAGATATTGGGCTTCGGTTTACACGTGCGCACTGAAATCTGAGAAAAGCGCTTACCGGGAAAACATCTACGGATATCATAACATTTCAGTTTGAACTATTAGCCAGTAACTCAAATAAACCATCAAAAACGTTTTGCGGACACGGGAGCAGTTAATTAATGATATTGTTTAGTTTGCCTGTAGCGATTTTAAATAAAAATTAATTCAGAGTCCGTCCTTCACTATTCAGGCGAAGCTCCCTGTGTTCGGATTGTACTGAGCCCGGTTCCGCTATGATACGGACCGGGCAAGATGGGTTGGATTAGGTGCCAGTTTGCTGCTGCTGGATCAGGGTCTGCAGCTATCCGCACAGAGAAAACACGTGAAGTAGCTATGGTTAAGTTAGAGACTATTTTATCATGCAATATAGTTGCTGACCATTTAAAAAAAAACTTAATGAGGTTGTTTAACTGATGCTGATAGTACCAATTTAATACCGCTAATACGCCAAAAGTAACGTAAAATTACACACCGGTCAATAAAAAACAAATTTATAAAAAGAAAATAACGGAGTCAGAACCCACAGCGCCGCAACAGGCACCGGGCTAAACGTGTTTCATTAATGGATCATATTTAAGAAACAAACTCAACGTTTGAAGCCAGACAAAAGCGGGGGATTTGGGATTTAAATCATAATGCTCATTATGTCGGCCTGTTAACAAAACACGCTTTAAAAAACTTTTAAAGGCGCCAAATTGGTTTTAACATCTGTGATGCCAACTCAGTGGAAGCGGGTCTTTTCTCATTAATGAAGTAACAACTAGTTTATCAGAATCCCTTTCTTTTGAGTTGGCGCTTTAATTCTCAAATCCTCCCCGCTGGATCTCGCCGCAGAGGCAGCACCATTACCGCAATCAATGCGCCGCTTTCACTGAAGTCATTTTTCCCCCATTTGACCCGTCCATGGTGCTGAACCAAATCGCGTGAAATTACCCCTCGGATTAATTTTCTTCTTTATCGCTTGCTCCGGTGAAAAGCTTTCACTTTTCTTGTTTTACACTGGCTAATCCCGTCTCATTCTAGGCCTGCAAACAAGTGGATCTGAGGGAGGGGAAATAAAGGAGGATGAGGCGACGGAGAGGGCGGGGGCTCCGCTTTCTCCATCTGGATCAGGTTTAATTCTACTCTTAATATTCTCCAGAAATATCGCGCTCCGAGGACCTCCTGACCTCCATCAGGTCCATATTAAACATTGACATGTCACGCATGACAAACTCAGAGTGTCTTTTCAAAGGAGCATTAAGCAAAGAAACCAATTTTCTCCTTGCGAGCCCCGGGAGCCGTGAATAACAAGGTTTTTCTCTCCCCCTCCTTCTCCTTCTAGAAAGACCAGTGAAGCGTGTTTAGGGGGATTTTTATGAGATTTTCCAGAACGGCTTAATCTTATTGTGAGCATTATTAATGAATAGCAACCCAATTTGTTCCTAATTTCTGGGAATGGTCGCTACAGTTCGGAGGTTGGCTGACCCGCGATCCGCGCCCAACCTTCCTCTAAAAACCTCGTTTTTCGTCTAAAATTGGCGCTTAAGAAATAAAACCGTCGCCCCAATTGCCAGCTCGGCTTCGTGCTCCTTGCGGAAGGGAAAAAAACCTAATGAAAAACGTAATACCCGAAGAAAAAAACGGGACATGCTTTCATAGTAAGGAACGACGACGCCTACAAAACAAATTACTGTTACTTATCATACGCTAAGAATATATTTTTTATAGCAAGATATATAACACGCCAGTTTAAGTGAGCCTGAATAAAATGCAAAAGAGTTGTTTTATTTGTTTTAAGCGCCGTATAAAGCAGTGAATTGAAGCCGGACAGCAGTTTTTGTTGGGCTGATTAAAGACCTCTGCCGTCACCCGTTAGCACGCCGCCCCAAATGGCTCTTTAACGATCCCACCGGGGCGCGGCCCCTCCGTAAGCCGCTTTGAGGTCCCCCTCGCCTGCCTTTGGAGCCGCCGAGGGGAATGCGCGCTGAAAAGCTGAATGACCGCTCGCTAGCGCTCTCTACTCTTCTTCGGCTTGCCTTAATTCCCGGCTCTTTTGCTCTCATCCAATTAGTTCAGTGCATTAAGCGGTTTATCATCTCATAGCTGTCCATTCAGAGAAACAAGGGGGACACTTTGCAATGGGTCCCCCGCGTATTCACACCCCCGGGTACTTACATATTCCACTATGATATGAATAATGGGCAAAGAATAGGACACTAATTCTCTCATGAAAGAGCGCCGTGTCCGCGGCTTTGCTCAACGCCACCATGCTGATTAGAGAGAAAGGCAATAAAGCTTAGCATAACAAGACCAATCCTACTTATTAGCTTAGTGCTTCAATTAATGCAAAGCCCATTGCTATTGAGCGCCGTGGTTCGAAAACAGCCCCCCGCCCGGTGCAAAGGGATCGGAGACGCGGGGCCGTCACTTAACGGGGCCGTTTGCAATAAAAACCAAATGGTGTGAATAGCACCAGTTAAGCGTTTTACCCACCGCACAGCCGACGTGATTTTTCCCTTTCATAAATATATAAATAACTGGGAATATATACACCCCCAACCCCCACCGCAGACACAATCTAAGCCGCATCAAGTCTTATTCTTAAGTGTGCCGCCACTCAGAATACCAGCCATTAGCCGCGCAATATAAAGTGATTTAAAGGCAAGTATTTATGGAAATAAGAATTTGCGCGAAGGAAAATGGCACAAAGCGAGTCCTCGACTAATCACATAAAGCCAGTGGAGATGGGCCGGCGGGGCGCGTCGATTTGTTATTAATAAGAGGACATTTAAGCTGTAATTTCAAATATTTTAGGATTAAAATTTAAAACAGGCGCTTTTAGCTCAAAAATACAACTTAGAAAGCACGCTTAAAATTAAGAAACTGCATCTGCCGTAAGGGAATAAAATAGGGCGTAATGACGGCGAGTGAACGCTAGAGCTACACGTATCAGTATCTCGCGGCAAGATTGGGGGACGCTGGACTAATTAACGGTGAAGACTGAACGTCAGGGTCCCATCAGGCATTTCTGAAACGCACTTCTCTCTCCTGAACAACAGGGGGCGCAGTGGTAAAAGATTCACCACTGGTACAGTACCCGAAGAACTTCTGCAAGCATCAAGCTGCACAAATAGCATAATCGTGAGTGAAATTCTACTCTGTACATATTGCTTTAGTCACCAGTCTTCTTGCATTTCAAGACTAAATGGCTATGAATGCCGCTAACAGTAAGACCCCTGAAGCAGGTTCATCTCAGTTGTTTCAACTACAGAAGAACTGGCTGTTCAGCCACCATCCCAGAAGTCCTGCTCTTTCAAGTGTAGAGGACATCAAATGATGAGCGGCAGCGATAACTGAGGCTGGCCGGAAAGCTGCTGACTGCGTGGGAAGTCAGGGACTGTTACGCGAGCTCTGGGTGAGAGGAGGTACCTGGGAAAGAGGGTGCTGCCTCTCGAACCTTGGGCAGTCCACCAAGAGGGCGTGCGGCCAAAGCTGGTGAGCAGGAAGAGATGTGAGGAGCGGGGTGGGGGGGACTCACAGCTACCCTAAGAGGAGGGCGCCCCCCCCACAAACAGACAGGGTTTTTTTCCTCTTGTTTTGTTTGTGCTGTCGCCTGTTAAATCGCAGCATGTGCTGGCAGAGCCAAGCGAAGCCCGAGGACAAAGGGGGGGGGGGGGTGATGTGAACCCAGCACACCAATCACAGGCCAGGAGAGTGCAGCTTAAAACATACAAAACTTTATTTCACATGCAAGGTAAACTTTACAGACTCATCCCTCCAATCAGCACATGTGCTGCACAAACTCACATTCCGTTGGTCCAATTTACTTGTGAATGCTAAGTCCCCTCCCCATAAAAAAATTCCATTCCAATGGTAGTGAATGAGCAGCCCAGGGTGGAGCCCAAAACCTTCTGCTACCTCTTCACTGCGTGGATGGCTCAGCTGTCAAGTAAGCGGGCTGGCCCTGATTTGAGGGGCACTGGCTAGCAGGTAGGACACAGGCCCCCAAAGAGCTTGCCGAGGTCGACCTCGGAGTAGCAGCTGTTGGCCAGGGCCTGATCAGGCACCTGCTTCAGCTGCTTGTAGGTCTTCTCAGCATTCGACCATGTTTTCGCTTGCTCTGTGGGGAGGAGGGGAGAGGTAGATATGAGGGACCATGAACTCTGGGGGGGGTAAAAACCCCACGAATAAAGAAAGCCAAATGATTAGTTATAATGAGGTACAGATGTAAGCTTTTCTGGGGGGTGTCTTGTGTACAGCCAGGATGCAAAAGTTAGATTACATAGG
>JAODJX010000083.1:24058542-24074393 GCA_026776945.1 Isichthys henryi
CAGAATAGGGGTGGGCCAGCAGGGAGGGAGGGGAATTTGTCATGTGACACTTACTGGAAATTGTCAACATCCTGACAGATGACTGGAGGGAGGTTTTCATCTTTCAGGGCTTTGCTGTCCCTGAAACAAGAGCAAAACAGGACAGCTCAGACAAATCAGTGTCCTGTGTGCTGCAGGGCAGTGTCCCCTGTGGCTTGGTGTGTGGCTAGGCTCTGCTTACTCAGGCTGAGCCCCAGAGGACTTGTCACTTTTCTCAGAGGAGACGCTAAAATCAATGCCCCCAAGCCCGATGCTGCTGGAAGCCGTAGTGGTGCTGGTGGTGGAGGTTGACGATGTCAGTGAGCCTAAGCCCAAACCCAAGCCCAAGCCCAAGACCGAGGCTGAGCCCAAGGTGAGAGAAGACTGGCCCAGACCTGCAGCAGGGAGAGTAGAAGCACCATCATCACACAATACACATGCACACAAGCACGCTCTCCGTGGAGGGGCAGACCTCACCAGTGCTGCCTGTGTTACCGAAGAAGCTGGTCGAAGCAGGGGCATTGCCCCCAAGGGTGAACCCCCCTGTGGCGCTGGCCTGAGGGGCTGTGGAGGTGAGGGCGGAGCTGAGGGTCAGGCCAGTAGGGGCAGACGAGGCTGTCAGGGAGAAGGGTGTGGCGGAGGCAGCAGGTTTGTTGAAGCCCAGTGTGAAACCCGCAGCTGGGGTGGTGACTAAAGAAGGAGAAGTCAGATGGAAAGAAGGTGAGGGTGATGGGGATAGAGCAATGTGCACAAGAAGTGTGTTTATGAGGATAGTGTGCACAGCCTATGCAGCATGAAAACTCACCCAAGGTAAGACCTGTGGCTGGAGCAGTAGTACCTATAACAGAGAACATCGGGATGTGTATCAGCCTATACCTGAGATTGGACATTTGCTCCTTCTGTCAGTTTACGCCTCGATTGCCTCGCCTGTCAATTTACGCCCGGGTGTTGGTGTCAGTTATGAACAAGGACGAATACCTGTTGCGGAGGTCCCAAAGGAAAAGCCAGTGGTGGGTTTCTGTGCGAACAGCCCCCCTCCCAGGCCCAACGAAGATGTGGTGGTGCTGGTGGTGGCAGTGCCCAGCCCCCCCAGTGAGAAGCCTCCCGTGCTCCCTCCGGTGGTGCTGTAACAAAAACAAGTGTTAGACTATATTACTATCCCTCTACGACAAATCAATACACGCCTGCACCCACATGATGAGCAGCAAGATGAGCTCTTATCTACAGACCCCTGCCCCCCCAATCTTTTCCCCACAGCTCTGGAGAGGCAGAACACACAAAATGCAGGTAGGCTGTCATTAACAACACATGCACTCAAGAGACAGCGTTAGGGGCAGACAAATGTTCTACAACTCCACTTGTCTTCTGAATAACAGCCTGAGCAGATGATTTAACAGAAACCCACACAAAGTCATCAACAATGAAATGAAAATAACTAATCAGGCGAATACAATGATTTCTAAAGTTTTAAAAGCTTAAAAAAAGCTTCCAGACTTCATCCACACACTGTAAAAGGTTTCATCTAGATCAGGGGTCTCCAACTCTGGTCCTGGAGAGCTACTATCCAGTATGCTCCCTATGAGCCACACCCCGACTCACCCGAAGACAAGTCGTATAGAAAGCCTACTGGGTAGTACCTCTCCAGGACCGGAGGGAGAGACCCCTGATTTTGACAGATTCAATACTTCGCAGACTGGAAAATAGTCTCACAGTGGCAGCAATTTCAACATGACCCACAAGAATTGATTCCAGGCTCACTTCACTGGACCCGTATCACACAAATCTGTAACGTGGGCCATTTAACATGGTTTAATTTGCTTATTAAACATTACAGACACCTGAACTACTTGCACGAAACAGAAAAGCGGAGATCAGTGTTAATTCTCCGACTCCGAAGCCAGCGAGCCTCTAAAACACAAGACAGGTACTTCACGTTTACCTATCCTCCCGGACTGACAGGTAAAACTACGTTACGCCAGAACTCAAAGCTAAGTGTTCGTTCAAGACATTGTCATAATGTTATCGTCAGAAATAACCTTATTTAACGATTCTCACAGCCATTTTAAATACGTTATGCTGCTAAAGATAACTCGCTTTCAGTTTCTTACCTGGTCACACCTCCGAATGAAAATCCCCCGGGAGTCCCAGACGAAAAATTAAACCCCGACATCGCGCCGCCCGGGATAACCCCTTATAAAATAAAGTGCGAAGTTAAATAATGTTTAATGGCCCGACTTAGCCTGATAGCACGCTAAGCTGCCAGTGCGTAGCCGCGTCGCGTGACCTCGTACACGCGCAGCATTTATAACAGAATCAAGATACAAGTCGGTAAAACACCACAAATAAATGCAATTTAAACACCGATAATCGTCTAGCAAACAAAATAATGACGACAAGTCCAACTTGAAGGCTGTTTAGTTTAATTTAGATCCCTTCGTCCTCGCCGCTGTTTGATTACGCGCCTGCACTGAGAGCGCCGGGTACGCAGGGAACGCTGGGATGCTGGAGGACTTGGACCATCCCACCGCACTCTACCGGTGGAATCTGCTACTGCAACTCACACATTAATGTCCCCTTCTTTACAAACTGTCATTCGCAGTATCCAGGAGCGATCATAGGCTTTACCTGGGACTTGATATTTTTTGAAGGAAGATTGGCAACGGGGTTAAAATACTTGGGGCTAGGCTATAGTCCCGAATGATCGGACCTAACGACGCATATGGCAGTATCAATTCCTCTTCTGCACCTCTTTGTCATTCATTGTAATTCAATGCGTCTATTTATTAAAAACGATTTAATACGGGATATAGTTATCATGATATCATTAATTACAGGGCAGAATGATAATGCCGTCAGTCTTTTTTGCGTGGAAATGTAGCAATGACATTATCACGCACATCCGAAAAGAACATAGCAGTGAAAGTACATGTTAAATCGATATAAGTCGCTCGCCAGATTTCAAGGCAATGAAGATTTTTTTGTGTATCTTAGGCACTTATCAAAATGTATCTGTACTTGTGTTTGTACTCTGAACATGAAAGACTTTATTGGATGTGAATCTTCTTTGTTGGTATTATTTATCTAATACTTTCCTACTAAAACAGTATAAATAGATTCCTGTACGGGCGCGGGGTGTTTGTTTTACAACCCCGAAACTACAATTCCCGGCGTACATTGCCCGCAGCAGGAAGTGGCTCGCACAGCCGTTTTCATCGGCGTCGGGGGTGGCTGTCCGTCCAGTGTTATTGTTAGTGTGGGTGTAAAAGTCAAACGCATGCCTGTGATCGCGGACGTCCTGAGCAGCCTCGCCTTCCGTCGACCGCCGGGTGGACCGACACTCCTCCGGGAATCATGGAGCACATAAGGACGCCGAAGGTAGGCGAGGCTGACTGGCCGAGCTGCGGAGCTGCTGCAGTGTGACAGCGCCGCGGACGGAGCATGACGCACCGGCCGTAATGACCAAAAATCTGCGATCCAGACAAATTATCAGTATTGTTCTTTTCAGTCTAACTTCAAAATATATATTTAGGAAGTAGATTAAAACCGTGCGGGTGATTTTGCGGAACAGGGTGGGGACAGTTGAATCCCGGCAGTGAGCCCCGGTATGGTGACCTATGCGACCGTAGCGTTGATCTGTGGTCACCGCTATCTCCTCCCCTAAGCCCGATATTACTTCCCCGAACGGGTAAGCCGGCCGAGTTTGCAGGACTCCGGGGCACACGGTTTAACACTGCACCAAAAACAATCCTAGAGCCAGCTGGAGCGATACGGTTCAGTTAACTTCTGCGTTTGCCGGGTAGGATCAGTTCTGACACGCGATGAGGTGGCATCTCTCTGAGGGTTACCAGGGTGTGTCTAACTCCCAAAAGGCAAAACACCTACTTACGAGGGCAGGGTGCCTTCTTAAGCAAAGCCAGCGGTAGCCATCATGATCTGCGGTGATGGGGGGACAGGCTGGGGGCCAGAGCATTACAAGTTCAGGTCCCAGGCGAAAAAACAGCAACGCATCTTGAAAAATTACGCCACACCGGGATTGCTCCTGCCGGCTCTGCTCACACATGGGCTTTGATGATAAGCCTCATGTAAGATAATTAATAATGCAGCAAACGGGGATTGGCCATGTGTGTGTGGCTGGCTGGAAAAGGCCTCAGCGACCACTAGGCCAGCAGTGTGGACTGTATGGGTGAGTTGGGCAGGTTAACCGAATAGCTTCTAACTAGCTGTTAGGTCAGGGGACTTTACGTACCATGCCTAGTAGAGCAGCAACTGTAGTTTCTGTGGAGGCTTGGACTTCCCACCCTGCAGGTGACCGGTATGGTGTCAGAAATGCTGCTACTGCTGGCAGCCCTGTCCGGGCCTAAGTTCCAGTGACTGCGTTTCTCAGCTGCACCCCCCCCCCCCCGGCCGGATGCTGTCCTTGGTTTCTCACAGCTGTCGTGTGTTACTTGCTTGCAGCCCGGTTGCCGGGATACGGCAGGTCTGTCTCATCGCCAGCGCCTCATTCACCCTGGCTGCTGCTCACAGAGCCTCTGGGGCCCCCTACTGGCCATTTTTTGTTTAATGCGTTCAGGCCATCCCCCGTTGACTCACGCCCCTCCCCTGAGTCTCTGTACCGACACCGTAGGTGGAGCAGGTGAAGCTGCAGGACCGTTTCAGCAACAAGGTGACAGCAGGGACGCTGTACCTGACTGCCACGCACCTTATCTTCGTGGAGAGCGGCTCAGGTTCGAGTAGTGCACAGGAGATTTGGGTAGGGACCTCCGCCGTCACAGGTCTTAATGATGCTGGGTTTCTCTGGTAACTGGCAGTGGTGAATGACATGAGTGTAGTGGTCAGTGATCACCCCCAGCAGAAGGATTTTCCTTTGTTTTTATACCTGTAATTCCTGTGACCCCTCCCCTGCTGGGCAGATCCTGCACCACCACATCGCCTCGGTGGAGAAGCTGGCCTTGACGGCGGGAGGCTGCCCCTTGCTGATTCAGTGCCGTAACTTCCGCGTGGTTCACTTCGTGATTCCACGTGAGCGCGACTGCCATGATGTCTACAGCTCCCTGCTGCGGCTACTGCGACCAGGTGGGTTGGGGGGGGTGCTTTCTCCACTGTGCTGACAGCCCCGGGTCAAGCATTCCCTTTAAGTAACAATGACACCTGTTGCTGTCCCCCTTGTCAAGGGCACTGTGTCTCTGCATCACTGTGTACCTCTGTCCCCCCCCCCCCAGCATACTACGAGGAGCTGTACGCCTTCTCCTACAACCCCAAGCAGAACGACCAGCAGCGGGAGGAGGGCTGGCAGCTTATCGACCTGAACGCTGAGTTTGAGCGCATGGGCGTACCATGTGACCAGTGGCAGCTGACTGACGTCAACCGGGAGTACAAGGTATGAGTGTGTCTGCGTGTGTTTATCTGCAGGCTCTGTACCCTCTGCGCACTGGCTGTCTTAAGCCACGCACTGGCCGTCTTAAGCCACGCACTGGCCGTCTTAAGCCACGCACTGGCCGTCTTAAGCCGCGCACTGTACTGCCCCTGTGTCCGCAGGTATGCGAGACCTACCCGAAGGACCTGTATGTCCCTGTCACCGCTAGCAAGCCCATCATCGTAGGCAGCTCCAAGTTCAGGAGTAAAGGACGTTTCCCCGTGCTCACCTACTTCTACCAGGAGAAGAAGGTAGTGTGTGCCACCAGAACTGGGGTCCATCACAGCAGCCACACAGCAGGGTTAGAGAACCTCCAGAGTGCTGACCCATAATGATGGAGAAAACAGGGGTTGGAGCTGTTCCTCAGAGGAATCCCACACTCAGATGATCATCTACCCACCAAAACCGCAACAGTGCGATCAGAACACGCACCCAACAACGAGTCTGACATGCTGTACCTGGGTCAAAGCCTGTCTCGCTGGCAGCACCACACCTGTCTCTGCTTTCCCACGGTGTCAAGTTGTCCCAGCTGGTTAACAGGTAGACTGAGGCCTTCTCTCAGGTATCAGGTGATCAGAATCAGGCCTGTAGACCGCATCTGACACCTTGCTAGCCTCTGTGGGCTGAGGATGTGCATAATGGAGAGTACCCCCCAGCCTCTGGTACTGTTTAACCCTCTGCATTCGACGGCATCGTCGGCGATGCCGCGTATCTTACTTGTGTATTTCGGTTCATAACTCGCCGAAATGCTATTGTAGAAATATGAAAAAACGCTGACTAAATCCGTAATCTGTCTTCTTTTCAAAGCGTCCATTGTCAGAAGTATTTAAGTTAAGATTAGGTTAAATCGGCAAAAAAGCCATTAAACCATGTTACCTTTCTTTGTTTTGCCTGCATCGGGGGGGGTGTAGCGCCGCCCTCACCTGAAGATCGCTATTGACATTCTAAATAGCCACATCTACGCGTATTCAAATCGCATTCGCATGGTAATTTGAACAGTGCATCGGTGAACCGCGATCCAGATACATCCACATCAGCGCCATAAAAAGGGGGGGGGGGTTTGGCCAGGTGTGAATGGTTCATACATACACATGAGAGCTCCTACATATTCAATGGAAGGAGCCCAGAAATAGTGACATGAGTTAGGTTTTTTTAAAATTTATTCTTATTCATCAAACTGAATGTTGTAGCTACACCATTTAGTCGTCTTCATGTAGCCAAGACTTTGGTGATCAAATATCTGGGATCAAAACAAACTGCCACCATTGCTTACTATATACTTTTATAATGTTTCTGCAAGTGTTTGCAATGTCTATATTTTGTGTCAAATTACAAACTTCATATAAATCTGATATATTTACATGGTATATACATAACTTCACTAAGATTAAGATGAGTTTAACTCCAAAACAAATATATAAGAAATTTATTTGCCATGAATTAAGTTTATGATATTGAATGAAGTGTGTGATCATGCCCCAGTTAGTGAAAGTATGTTCCCTACCTCTAGACACCAGAGGGTTAAACCAGCAGTAGGTTTATCCCCAAACAGCATCTGAATTGGCATGTCAGAATCGGACACAATCAATCTCTCTGCTGCCCCCCACAGGCAGCCGTGTGTCGGTGCAGCCAGCCATTGTCTGGCTTCAGTGCGCGCTGCCTGGAGGATGAACACCTGCTGCAAGCCATCAGCAAATCCAATCACAACTGCCGCTATGTGTACGTCATGGACACGCGACCCAAGGTACCACTGCGGCTAAGCACTAAGCTGCCGTCAACACTGTTGTTAGCCCTATCATTACTGCTGACGTTAGCCTTGCTGTTTAGCACTACCACTTAGCACTTCCATTTGCACTGCCGTTTAGCTCTGACGTTAGCCCTGTTATTTATCCCTTTTGTTAGCAGTACTGTTAACCCTGCTGTTTGGCCCTGTCATTAGCGCTGCTGTTACCTTGGCCCTCAACGCTGCGTTAGCACTGCCGTTTAGGCCTTTTATTAGTGCTGATGTTAGCCTTGCTGTTTAGTACTGCTATTTAGCCATTTTGTTAGCAATAGCATTAAACCTGCTGTTTAACCTTGTCGTTAGCGCTATCATGTAACCCTGTCATTAGCCCTATTGGTCACTGTTTATTCGTAGAAACATATAGATTTAGCTGCCTCCCTTTGTGCCAGCTAGTCTCTTTACCCAGAATGAATTATTTTAATGTAATTGCCCACATCACAGAACTTTCCAGCTGAATGAGATACTTGGACAGGCAACATGCTATAAACAGCATAACCTGACATAAGCAGTCACCTGACTGCCATTCTGCCCTGGTTCACTCCTTCCTGTCAGGCCTACATCTCACCCTCTCCAGCTTATTTGACCCCACTATCCCCTCCCCCAGCTGAACGCGCTGGCCAATCGAGCCGCAGGGAAGGGCTACGAGAATGAGGACAACTACTCCAACATCCGCTTTCAGTTTGTGGGCATTGAGAACATCCACGTGATGAGGGCAAGTCTGCAGAAGCTTCTGGAAGGTCAGCGTTGCGCAAGGGACCTCTGTGTCTGCTCCTGTCTCTCTCTCTCACTCTCTGACCCTTCCCTGTCCCCATCTCCGTCCCGGTCTCTTGCCCTCAGTGGTGGGTGCTCGCTTCCTCTCCATGACCGATTATCTCCAGGGGCTTGAGAGCTCTGGCTGGCTGCGGCACATCAAGGCCGTCGTGGACGCCGCTATGTTCCTCACCAAGGTAACCGCATCCCCCCTGCCACCCCATGTGTTCTCCCAACATGCCACTGAGCCACACTCACAAGCTCTGTATCGGCACGTGATGTGTATTCCAGGCTGTGACAGTAGAGGGCGCCAGCGTGCTGGTGCACTGCTCCGATGGGTGGGACCGCACTGCGCAAGTTTGCTCCTTGGGAGCCCTGCTGATGGACCCCTACTACCGCACCATCAAAGGCTTCATGGTATGTCCCAGCTCCCACCCCATGTACCATCGCTCTTTGGAACATCTCATTGATGTCCTGAGATGTTCTGCCTTCCATGGTTTCAGGTTTTAATCGAAAAGGACTGGATCTCCTTCGGACACAAGTTTGCTGACAGGTAGCTACCGTGTTCACCTCTCTTTACTTTTTGGAGGTTTTCACTGCCCCAACACAAGCTACTGCTCTCCCTACTCCCCCAGGTGTGACCAGCTGGATGGTGACCCCAAGGAGGTGTCGCCGGTGTTCACGCAGTTCCTGGACTGCGTGTGGCAGGTGACCGAGCAGTTCCCCCAGGCCTTCCAGTTCAGCGAGTGGTTCCTCATCCAGATCCATGAGCATGTGCACTCCTGCCAGTTCGGCAACTTCTTGGGCAACAGCCAGAGGGAGAGGGAGGAGCTACTGTGAGTGACAGGGAGGGCCCTATATGATTGATCGGGGAAATGAGCCATGGGTGTGTGGCCTGATCGGTAGGGACGTGGTCTGATGTGACTCCTCCCCCCAGGTTAAAGGAGAAAACCCACTCGCTGTGGTCCTACCTGCTGGCCGAGCAGCAGAACTATGAGAACCCTCTGTACAGCCCTGCCCTGGCCGAGACCCAGCCCATCCTGGAACCCAGCACCCTGCCATGCCACTTCAAGTGTGTGTCCATCCTGTCCTTGCCCCTCTGTCCCCCTCTCCGCCACTCCTTCCCTCTGTCTCTGCGTGATCTTGATCCTCTGTTCAGGATGAGAACTTGCTACCTCAGTGGGATCTGGAAATGGGGCGGTGATATTAATAAGCAGGCCACCAGGGGGCGGTGTGGGCTCACCTTAACGCAGAGCTGCAGCCAGCATCGTTTCTGTTTTTAGGGTAGCCTGGTTTCCAGCTCATGTGGTGTGACAGAGCAAGTCTTTGTCCTGCCCTGTTCTGTGTGTGTGACCCAGGTTCTGGAGGAACATGTACCACCAGTTTGATCGGACCATGCATCCCCGCCAGTCCATCCTCAAGCACATCCTAGGTCTCAGAGAGAGCAACCGCGAGCTGGAGAGGACAGCCAATCAGATGGAGGCGGTGAGACCATGTGACCTGGCCAGGCATCCAACTTTCACGACTGTCCTCCATCATCACTCCTCCCCGTCTCCTCTCTGTTTCTCTCTGTCACTATCTCCCTCCTTACCTCTTTCCAATCCCTCTCTCTGAGAGATGCTCTGCCTCCTGTTGTTCTGTCATTTCCCCATCCTAATCTGTCCATCACCTTATAATGGATAACGGAGCCATTAATCTGTTTTGCTGCAGAAGCTGCAGAAGCTTAGTGTGGGAGGGCCCCCCTTGCACACTGGCGCCCCTCACAGGCCTCGCCCGAAGTCACTCATCCTGACGGCACCCCATGGACGTAAGGAGGCGGAGGAGGAGACTGGCAATGCGGAGGATGAGGTGCCAGCGCGCAGTGGCGCGGAACGGACAGTGGAGGGCAGCAGTGCCAATGAGAACGGCTACATCGAGCTGCAGGGTCCGTTCAGCACCAAGCCAGAGCCGCAGATGGTCAGCCTGGAGCTGGGTGTGGCCCGCATGACCTGCTGAGCCGGCCCAGGGGCCGGTCCGGAATTTCTGAGTATCTCGTGTTCTTTTTTCCGTTAATATGTTTAATTTTTTAAAGAGATGACAGTATGGAGTTAATAGGTTAGTAGGTTAACTTGGCACACGGGGCAGGGGGAGCATTTACAGAGGCGTGGGAGATGGCTTGTGTTGGGGTTAACTCACTGGGGGTGGGGACACCGGGGAGAGGACCCCCCTCCCAACCCGGTAACACAATGACGGTGAGGTCATTTAGCAGGGGGAGGGAAAGCTTGAGCGGTGGAGAGAGGGAGAGTGTGTATGTGTGTGTGAGCGCATGTGTGTGTGAGCGTGTGTGTGTGTGTGTGTGTGTGTGTGTGTGTGTGTGTGTGTGTGTGTGTGTGTGTGTGTGTGTGTGCGCACAGGGAAGGGGTGCCTTTACTGCAGATATGAGGGAGATGTGCATCCTAACAAACAGCCCTGGGGATTGTTACACACTGTGTCCTCATGAATTTTCACAAGCAACTTGACTGTGATCCGCCAGAAGGAGGATGTGAGGTGCCTCTCCGTAGCCATGTGATCGCTCACTCCTCCCACCTGGGTTTTTATCAGGAGTGTAGAGGGACTCTCTGCCTGCAGGGGCGCTTCTGCTCCTGGAGGGGTGTGGGTGGCTCCTGGGCTCGTATAGCTCTCAGCAGTACAGTTTGTCCATCGTGGTTCAGCTGGGTCTGATTGGCTGGGGGATACCTTCTGCCCTGCCTACCAGCCCCAGCAGCTGAAGTCCAGGTTTATGGTACAAAGGGTCTCCTTCCATTTCCCCCCCCCCCACCCCAGATGGAAATGAGCTGGTAGAGGACAATAAAGGTGACATTGTGAATACAAGCTGTGGTCCTGCCTGTTTGTGACTGCTGTGTGAGCTGCCCTGCTACGTGTGACGCCCAGGTGACCATCTCAGAGGTGGTGGCCACTCGGGTTTGAATAGCTGGCCTCCTCCTGCTGACGGGCTTAATCCTGTAGCTAATCTGTTGATCCTTCATAACAAGTGATCATGCATAAGTGAGTAAGCCCCACCCTGCTGCCACAGCATACTGGCTACCTAGTGACTCACTGGCAACCCCCTCCAGTCTAGGGGCAACTGGGCCCTTGTACAGGATTGGAGACCAGGGTATGAATCAGCCCTCTGTGTTACACTGCAACACTCAGACACACATGCATGTGACCAGCATCTCCATCACTAGCAGCGCTGGCCAATGAGAGCAGATCTCCGTAACCGTGGCCGCAGTGCACCTGGGGAGAATCACTGGCGCTAGTGGGCCCCAGGGACCTCTGAGAAGTCGGGACACGGAGATAAGCGGCTGCGTTGGTCAGAGCACATGCTCAGGTATGAGGCATGTTCAGTGACACACCGGATCGTCAGGGGTTTAGGGCTCCTCCATGCTGCCCCTGGCGGAAGGTTCTGGCACCCAGGGAAACCCTGTGGCTGGTGGGGGTGGGGGGAGCAGGGAGGCCCAGAGCACCAGCTGGAAGACAATAGAGGCCTCACCCACTCTGAAGTGGCTCTCCCAGGCCTCAATGGCAACATTGTACCGCACCAGCGAGTCAGAAGATAGGGTCTGGCCTCATACTGCAGGGGGGTAGGGCCCAGCAACCTGGGAAAAAAGACAAAGTGGGGAGGGCGACAGGTTGTGAGCTAGCGAAGTGGCAGATGATGAGCATGATCACGCGGGCCAGCCTGCTGTGGAGAGCCGCTCCAGCAGATGGGGGTGGGGGGGGGGTAAGTCAGTACTGCCCGCGGATGCTGATCCCCCCCCACCCTGAGACCATATGGCATATGGGGGGTGTGTGCTGAGAGGCACCTTCTCTGTAGGACAGAGTTCTGGGGGCGGGGGGTGGAGGCTTTGGGTGTTTATGGCCAGCGGCTCCTGGTCTCACTGCATTACTCCACGCACCCCCCGTCCACCATCATCCCGCCGTCGTTCCCGTTTGGCACCGTGACCCAGATCCAGCACAATGGCGCTCTGTGTTTACGTCAAGCTGTGGAGAGTCGGATTAGCGTGGGTTTTTTTCCCCCCTCGTTTCTGCCTGTGTTCCCACCCCCCATGTGGCCGCTGCATGGCGATTGCGTTCCCTAGCAAGGGGGATGGGGGGGGACCTTGAAGTAAGCCAATCAGAAGGAGCAGCCCAAACTCCACAGTTACACCATCAGTGGCAAAAGCCGCTTTGCAGCCCCCCGGTTACCATGGAGACCTGATCGAGCAGTCGGGGGGGGGGAGGAAGAGAGAGCAACACGGAGAGAAGGAGAGTCAGTCTGTGGAGAGAGAGAGAGAGAGAGAGAGACAAAGATGAGGACCGAGTAAGGGAGGGAGAGGGAGGGCAAAACACACAGGAGAGAGGAGAAGAGGGAGAGAGGTGCAGTGAGAAAGCAGTGTGTGGAGAGCGCGGCGGCAGCACTGAGTGTGGCGGTGGCGGCGGTGGACATGGATGTGCAGAACGAGAGCAGTGAGGCCCCCCCCTGCGAGCCTGCGGCCCCTGGCCGCATCAATAGGGCTGCCTTCAAGCTGTTTGGCCACCGCAGGGCGGGGGCAGCACTGGGCAGGAGCCGGACGCATGATGGGCTGGGCGAGCGCGATAAGGAAGACGGTGGCGAGCCAGAAGGTGGGGCCAGGCGCCAGTCCCGCCCCCACACTGCTACTGCCGCGGCCCGCCACGCCGTCACCAAGTCACTCAGCTTCTTCTCGCTGCTGCGCCGGAGTGGGCGGGGGGCTGCCAGCGAGCCACGGTCCCCCCGGCAGCGTACGGGCCTGCGGGGGCTGCTGGGAAGCATGCGCTGGCCCCGGCGGCACAAGGAGGTGCAGGGAGCCTCGCGGCGAGAACATGGGCCCCTGGAGCCAGCCAGGGATGCAGTGGTGCTGAGCCTGGAGCCCCAGGCGATGGCGCCGGATCCTCTCACGGATGCAGCTCAAGACCTGAATGGCCACCTGCCTGACAGCTTGGGGGCCGAGCCCAGCCCCTCTCCCATTCGGGCCACACTGGCAGCCCCCACCGTGATGGTGACCCCTCCCGGGCGCAGCGGCGGCACTGGGCATCCCCCCTCAGAGCATTCGGTGGACCGCCTGTGCTGCCTATTCACCGACGTCACATCCCTGAAGAGCTTCGACTCACTGACGGGCTGCGGTGACATCATCGCTGACGCTGAGGATGAGGGGGCGGGCAGCCAGAGCAGCAGCGGCACGGGGAGCAGCAGCGGGGCCGGACCAGGGGGCGATGCCCCTGCTGAGGAAGGTTCGTCTCCAGCCCGGGGCTGCATGCCAGCTGTAATGCCCCCTGTGATTTCTCCGCCTGTGCTCGAGGACCCCCCTACTCCGCTGAAGGCGCAGGGTGGCGTGGAGGCCTATATGGGAGGCGGCGAGGAGATGGCCAGCCCCGAGCAGGTCGACGACGCCGACATGCAAGATCTCTGGCACATGCTGCCCCGCCAGGGTGCCCCTCCCCTTCCAGCCATGCAGTCTGAGAAAAAGCCCCCCCAAGTGAGAGCCCTGGGCCTGAGCAAGATACCCGTCAGTGGCAGGGTGGGGGCACGGTCGCTTCGGCAGACCACGCCTGACGAGGGAAGGGGCAAAGATCTGGCGGCACAAGAAGCCCCGCCCAACAGCGACGAAGGCTACTGGGACTCGCCGACGCCCGGCCCAGACGAGGATGAGGAGGGTGGTGAGGAAGAGAGTGCCAGTCCCTTACTACGGGACAGCTGCAGTGGCGACGCCCTCTACGATCTCTATGTTGACCCCGAGCCGAGCCCAGGCCTGGGAGCTTCTGATGAGGAGGTGACCAAGCTGACCAAGCCCCCCCAGGTGGGCCCCTCCCCCGAGGCCGCCTCCTCCTTCCGCTCCCTGAAGGGCAGCACCAGCCTGCCCCGCGACTCCAGGATCCCCATCAGCGCTAAGCAGGTGGTGCCGTCTCACTCTGCCAGCCAGGGGGCGCTGCTGCCTGGGCCCCCTGATGCCCCACAGCCCAAGACTGAACTGCCCCGTACCAAGATACCCGTGTCCAAGGTCCCCGTGCGCCGCATCAGCAATAAGCCGACGAGCACCGGGCTCCAGGACACTCACAGGAAGTAGAGGTGCTGGAATTAACTGCAGGAAGCGCAAAGCCTCCGACAAAAACCACCTTTACATATGACAATACGGATGCCTACTCTGCCTATCGAGTTTCACGCTCTGGCAGCCTGTTAAGACCACCTTGCTGCTGATTTTTTATATGTCACCTCTGTAGCATAGAGGCCTGAGGAGTACTGCAGTAAATCAAACTAATGCATAGAGCGAGATGACCCTGAACCCATACTATCAGGAATACCAGCTGTAACCCTCAATGCCTTCTCACCATGTTGCAGTGCAACACGAGATTAGGGAACGATGCCACAATGGAGCTCTGGAACACTGGAGTTTTGTAACAACTGAGCACCGAAGCACTGGAAAACTGAAGCTTCAGAATACTGAAGCACTGAAGCATTGGAGCACCAGAATACCGAAGTACTGGAACATTTGAGTTCCAGCACATCTGAGCACTGAAATACTGCAACACCAGAGCATGATCTGTCTGTGCTACTGTAAACACAGCTATAATAGGAAATATGTCGAGAGGAAATATGTACAGAGACACTGATAAGCAGAGAGGTCATCTACGTGCACAGGAGGACAGTCAGAGGATTGAGAGCGAGGAGCCATGGGCATCTAGAGTTTCGGATGAAGACATGGTGCCCCAGCTGACCCCAGAACCAGCCACCTGTTTGAGGATCAGCAATGACTACCCATAATCCTCCAGGTTCCCCTGCAGTGCTCTCTGTTTAACACGGAGGACCCTTTTGCTGCAGTGTCCATCATTTGTGATTTATAAAACCGTCACGCCACGTATGGATTGTTCTGGGTCCGACTCGCCGTGTCTTCCGGCATACATGGGATTGCGAGCTATATGGAGTTTTCAGCACCGGAACCAGATCAGGGATCGATGTCTCTGTTTTGAGACATTCTTTGTTTGATTAAGGCCTTTTTCTACAGCACTATCCTTCCTGAAACAGCCCTTTGGTTTATCATTTTTGTAGAAGCCGCTCGCCTGCAGGGGGGGACTCAGGGGCGACATGGGCACCCTCCACTCACAGCTGAATGTAGCAGCATGAAGGGCAGGTCTGGTTTCCTTTCGACTTTGGGCCCCGCAGAGTCACATGTCCCCCTTGTCTTTGACAGTGTGACGCCACCGGCCCAGTCAGCGATGTCCTCAGACCTCTACGTCTGTCTGATGGCCGCTGATCGAGCTGTTTAAGTTTCGTTTCTCTTCCGTTGCCGCTGTGAACCTGAGTGTCGTCTGCTTTTCTATTTAATAAATGGATTAACAGACTCCTGTGTACCGCCATTACTGACACAGAGAGGCCTGCGCTGGGTGATGCTACAGCACGTGAACTGGGCAGGATTACATAATGCCGTTGGGTCACACTATCACTCTGTGGGACCAGGTGGGGTGTGTGTGTGTGTGTGTGTTGGCCAGCACGACTGCTCTGTCTGTCAGTTCTGGGCACGGAGCACATTGCTGGTGCTGAAGCTACATTTGTGTGTGTGTGGGTGTATTTGGGCATTAGCATTTGCCTGTGTGGGTGACCATCACATTAGTGGTTTTTCCTGAGTGCACCCTCCATATTGCTTTGTTTTTGCTGTATTTAGGCAGAGCCAGTTTACAATAAGCTGGTTCAAAATACCTATTTTCAATGTAATGGTGAGGTCATATACAGTTAGTGAGAAGGAGAGCCCAGGTGCATTGTGGGATGCTGTCATGTTTAAGAAATCAGGTGGATGGTGTGTCTGGGGTGTGGGGAAAAACTGCATTACCTTTGGGGGAGGGGCTTTGGTCCATGCAGCTGGAAATCATTGGGGT
>JAODJX010000083.1:24074493-24084980 GCA_026776945.1 Isichthys henryi
ACAATGTCTAATTACCTGAGCTACGCTAATGAATCACTGGAGGGGGGGCTCGAACAATAAAAAACGGCCAAGGGGGGGGGGCTCGAACAATAAAACACGGTTGGGGGGGTGGGGGCTCGAACAATAAAACACGGGCCTTTACTGCATCTGCATAATTAATGGAAAACTCTGTAAAACTCCAGGACATTTTGTATCAACAGAATGGAATCCATATTTTCCAGAAACCCGGATTCTAGAACAATCTGGGAAAACCCAGGGTGCCTGTTCAGCGTGGTAAGCAGCAACGAGTTACTGTACCATGTCGTGTTGCGTGGAGCACCACCTTCGACTTCCCACACTGCACTGGGGCCACAGAGTTAGTGTCTCTCATTTTGCATGCCTGCTAGGCAGCCTGAGTTTTGAGGTAGCCATGGCAACCCCAGTAGGTCATCCAATGAGTGGCAAGGGGGAGGTGGGGGGGCAGGGCATACAGCATGGCTGTAAACAGCAGCGAGATTGCAGAGGGAGAGGACAGGAAACTGGCACACACATACTCACACATTTGTATTCATATCTTAATTTCAATGGCCATAACCCTAATCCCAATCCAGCCGTAACTTTAACCCTAATCCCAATCCGGCCGTAACCTTAACCCTAAGTAACCAAACAAAATACAAAACTTTTGGCTATTTTAGTTTTTTGATTGCATTCCCAGATTTTTATAAAACTGAGGTTATCCTTGGGGCCGAAAATATGGTCCCCACAGCCTCAAAATTGGATTGTGGGGACCAAATGTAATATATACATACCCCCTCCCACACACACACCCTTCTACATGCATGCCCAACCACCTAGGCAGGAAGGAGAGATCCATTAAATCTTTGTTTTCTAATTCACAGAGGACTGGTTCATTAGCCACAATATTAATACTATTATTAATATGATCCCATTAAACAGGGCTAGCACTAATATGACTATGACATACTTTATATATATAACCTGTCTACAGGGCCTCCCCCCATGCCCATGCAGTGGTATGCTCCGAGACACTCTCCTGTGGTCACCGTGCAGCTGTGACTTTCGCTTTGAGTCGGACTTTCAAAATGACCCGTGGGCCCATGGTTTCCGTCGCTCCTGTTTAGCCCTACCCTGGACATCTGCCTGTGCGCGTCTAAAGGAACGAACCACCACCAGGGGTCGATGGTCAGGCATTCTGTAGGCTTCCCTCACTGTCAGGACTCCATCATTCAAATCAGGGCTGATCTATGACATTAATTCACTGAAGGGTATTGGGGTAGCAAACTTCACTGTTACCATGTGGTACAAACGAAGAAATGGTGCCAGTGACTCCCAATGAAAGGCAGCACAGCGCTGAGCTGAAGCTCAATGGCTGCTTTTAAACATAATGGACTGAATACACACACACACACACACACACACACACACACACACTCTGACCTCTGTCCTTCTCAGAAACCGAAACACAGCTACAGACTGCAGGCTTGTCCGGCCCACAATGCAGTGTGGCAACCCAGCTGGGGTGCAGCTGCAGGAAGCATGTGTACACACACACACACAAAACACATATTCTCATCTGAATACCCACCTCAGGGGTATGAACAGAACAGCCTTGTTTTGCATTAAACTGGCGGCCAATTGGTGAGCTTCATTGTATGAGCCCCATGACATCACAATTAAATTTAGAACAGTTGTATGAAGCAGCCAATCACAGCCTTCCTCAGCATGCCACCCTGCACACGCATAGCAGTGAGATGTCTTTATATCAAATTGAGCAGCATGAACACAAACCCACAAGGTCGGTGCTTTGACCCACTGCAGGTGGCTTCACAGTCATTGTCCTTCCCCTCCCAAGGGTCCTTTGCTCTCCTTGCAGGAAACAGCCTTTATGAAATATTCATGCACTCTCCACCCCACTGGGGACTTTCACGTTCTGGCACTTCACATCTATTGACAGCATCTGGTTTGTGGTGTCTCTCAGGACCCGCCGGTCCAGGTCCGAACATGGGGCATCGATACCCTTTGAAAGGCGCAACCTGAAAGAACAGTGAGGGAAGCACAAAGGAACCAGTCTAACCCAAACAGAGCCACGACATCCAGTAGGAGTAGTCAGGTGATCTACAGATCGGATCCAGTAAACGGCTCCAGTAAGAACATAGAGGCCCATCTGGGCAGGTGATTGTGCCTGGAAGTTCCTGTCCAGTGAGACAGACTATCTTTGGAAATGTGTCAGCGCTGGTGTTTGCAAAATGCTGACTGGTCCTGGCTCTGGCGAGAGCTTCCTCACACGTGCTGACGCTCCAAGTCACAAATCCATTGAAAGAAATCTAGAGATCTTAGCGCCCCCTATTGGCCTCACGACTCCTGTCCAGTAATTCAGTGGTCAATTCCGAGAGAAGAAGAGTGTTTCAAGTTTCGATAGGGGGGCTGAGCCTGCATTACGAGGTGGGGGGATGATTAAAAGCCTTTATTTGCATTCAAAAATAAAGCATGCATGTTATACATAAAAAATGCAATATACATGACATTTCTGAAAAGTAGCTTTAAGAGTAACAGAAAGTACATGAAGCAGAGAGTGAAGCAGCCCAGAGTATCATGGGTGAAAAATTCACTCCTTCTCCACGATGCACCCCTGATGCCTGATTACAGCTCACCCTGACATCCCTGTGAGGGCACAGCGTTCCCATCAGTGCAGCACTCATTTGCTCGCTAGAGCACAAAAAATGCTCACTTATTGCCCTCTAGTGGCATTTTGTTTATTACAGAAGAACAGTCATCTCCCAAAGTCACATGGGGTGTGGAAATGAAGATATGAAAGGAGATGAGGTTTGTTTACAGACTTACCGTTTGGTTATATATATAAAAAAGCTTTTGCAAGATGGGCCCAGTGCTGCTTTTAGGAGGACGAAGATATTAACGTGGTCAGACCCCTAAGGTGAGTTTGGTCAGACATACAGCCGTAAAAAACCACATAGACAAAGATGGTGGCCCAGCTGGTAAGCAGCTAAGCCTAGTCCAGAATTAGCCAGAGAGGTAGTGTGGGACACCCTTGGGGGGCTGCCGACCTCCCTCCTCCCGTCCCTGGTTAAGATTCATAGCTATGCTGAACATCCTATGCAAGGCTTAACTATCAAAATGAGTATTACGATATAAGACTGGAGAATAAGAAGCACTGGATAGAAAAAAATATGGCTATTACATACTCATTTAAAAACATTTATAAATAGGACATAGTCCTGTTACTGGAGCAGCTGTAGCAAACAGACTGCTGTGTCCTGATTGGTCAGATCTGACAGGGTACCACAGCAGGTGGGAATCATGCAGCTTTCGCCCATGCTTATTAGCCAGATTTGACAGGGTACCACAGCAAGTGTAAAGCACACAGACTTTCACCCATCCTGATTGGTCAGATCTGGGTACCATAGCAAGTATAAAGCACATAGGCTTTTACCCATCTTGATTGGACAAATCTGACAGGGTAGGTGGGAGCCATGTAGGCTTTTGCCCATGCTGATTGGTCAGATTGGATGGACCGGCGTTGTTGGTCGGCACTGAGCTATTGCTCCAACTGCTCTCAGTACAAATGGACTCTAGAGAAATCCCTCTGTGAGACACACAAGCACAGGCTTATGGAAGCTGCCTGTTGACAGCAGTCCTTCTCCAAACCACAGAACCTCACCCTACTTCCAGTCCGCCCACCACACTCCTGAGTGGCGCAGGGGAAATGGAGAGAGCACTGGGCCAGCGTATACCTACACAAAAGCATGCGTAGAGCCATAATTGGTATGACCATGTGACTCCCCTATGTTCCCCAGAGCACAAATGTTCCCAGCTCCTGAAGCAAAATCTTCACATCTACATAGAACAAGGCACTGTAGCATCACAGCATGATGTATTAAGGCACAATGCTCGTTCAAAAAAATAAAAAGCGTCACAGGAAATGCACCCGCAATCCTCCAGGGGGCGGTTGTGAGCAAGTCAAGCCTGTATTACACCATGAACTGTGTGTATCCCTCTGCTCCCGTGACAATCACATCCATCCAGATGCGCATGGCCTCTGGTGATGGTGCCACCATGTAGTACACGCGGTCGTGTGTCTTCACGCTGAATGTCAGCGATGGATTCGGACTCTGTGGGGGAGACGCAATTACACAGTCAGATCATCGGGGGGCAGTCAAAAGAAAACAAAAAATGTGGCATCCACATTACGCAAATATTTTTATTTACAAGTTAGTTTCAGTATTTTCTAGAGGAACCACTGAAATGCAGCATAACCCTAATTAGATGCAAATGAGCCATTTTCCCCAAGTTTTGCTAGTAATTACACAATAAAACCAATAAGACATCAGGAAAGGCTGGTAATGCACACTTGTGTCATGTCCCATGCACACCACATACAAGTACGTTTAGGAGCAACCTGAATGCTTTCTCACCTTGTGTGCATTCTTCAGGTGGTCGTAATAGACCTCCTCGATGGCCTGGAAGTAGATCACACCCTTCAGCTTGGCTTCATGTTTATCTGGGAGGAGAAGAAGGAGGAGAATAAAGGAGAAGAAGAACTGGGATGAGACCCCATTACTAGCTAACACAAGCATGCTGTAATAAAACCTCCATCACAGAGGGGGCCGCTGTGCGGTTCTCTCACCGGCATAGTAGGACAGTGTCCGGCGGTTGCGATCAAAGACGAACCAGCGCTTCTTCCAGGTCTTGATCTTGCCGCCCATCTTGACCAGGAAGCCTCTACAGGTCTTCTCCGTTAGTGACACGTGGTAGCAAGTGTCTGCATGGTGGCCAGCCGACTCGATGTGGCTTCGGAGGTCGAAGTCGTCCTTCCTCACGGGCAGGTAGCGGGTCAGGGGGCGAGACTGAGTGGGGGAAGTGGGGCACAGGTCAGACTGAGCCAAAATGCAGAGATCCATCCTCATGGGCAGGTAGCAGGTCAAGGGCAGGAGACAATACACAGTCAAACCGGGCCAGTAGGCGCCGAGGCCCACTCTCATGGGCAGGTAGGGTGTCAAGGGGAGGGCCTGGCAGGGACGGGTCAAACAGGAACGATATGGGAGAGACCCACCCTCACATACCTGAGCTTTCTGCCTCTCCCTCATCTTCACCTCCCTCTCAATCAGCTTCTGCCTCCTACTGGTCTCCTCCTGCAGTCGCTTCTCCAGCTCCTCCCTGCGCCTCCTCTCCTCCTCCAGGGCCTGCCGGCGTGCCTCCATCTCTCGCTCCTGCACAGGACGGCAAGCATGCCAAGTTGGGACCAGACACCCCCTCGATGCAAACGTGCAGCATGGCGGGGTTTCTGTGACAGCCAGATGAGCTCCAGAGGGAGGTGCTCTTACCCGGTTCTCCAGCAGCCTGTGCTTCTCCGCCTGGGCCTCCCTCAGGAGCCTTTCCATCTCCTCCAGCTTGGCCATGTTGGAAGTGCTGGCGCTGTTCATTCAGAACAAGGAGTTATTACAGGCCAACTGGACCCAATGAACTCTTCTGGACCAGAATCTAGAGGCAGAACTGAACCGGCTGGACACATCAAAGATGCAGCACACGTGCCAGCAGGCCCTCTGTGATGCAGAAATGCTCTTAATTTACACTCAGAAGAAACACCTGGGGCCACTGACAGCCCCCGTAAAACCCCCTGATAAGGGAGGATCTTGGACTCTTTCAGAAAAACATTTGCATAAACTCTGAATAAAAGTGTGCAAGCAGAAGAATGATGATGATGATGATGATGATGATGAGGTCCCTCACTCAGGATATTTAAAAATCAGGAGTTTAACCCTTTGGGGTCTAGGGGTAGGAAACACACTTTCACTGACTGGGGCATTTCTTCAAATATCATAAACTTAATTCATGGGCAAATCAATTATTTCTTATATATTTGTTTTGGCATTAAACTCATCTTAATTTTAATGTATTTTGTAAATATGTCAGATTTATGTTAAGTTTGTAATTGACATCAAAGTATACACATTGTAAAATGCAGTTTGGAACACTTGCAGAAACACTATAAAAGTACATAGTAAGCAATGGTGGCAGTTTGTTTTGATCCTAGATATCTGATCACCAAAGTCTTGGCTACATGAAGATGACTAAATGGTGTAGCTACAACATTCAGTTTGATAAATAAATAAGAGAAAGCTAACTCATGTCACTATTTCTGGGCTCCTTTCATTGAATATGTAGGAGCTCTCATGTGTATGCATGAGCCATTCACAGCTGGCCACATCCCCTCCCCCCTTTTTATGGCGCTGATGGGGATGTATCTGGATCGCGGTTCACCATTGGGTTGTTAATCAAATTACCATGCGAATGCGATTTGAATATGTGGAAATGCGGCTACTTCGAATGTGAATAGCGATCTTCAGGTGGGAGCGGCGCTACACGCCTCCAATGCAGGTAAAACAAAAAAAGGTGACATGGTTTACTCTTTTGCCGATTTAACCTAATTTTAAAAACTTTAATACTTCCGACAATGGAAAAGAAGACAGATTACGAATTTAGTCAGTGTTTTTTTCATGATTCTACATGAAGATTTCAGCGAGATATAAGCTGAAATAGTACGCTGCATCGCTGACGATGCACTCGACCCCAGGGGGTTAAGCTCCTCCCCTTACAAAATGGTCTCACCATCAGCACCACTGAAAGCCCAGGTGGTACAAACGTAGGATGGGTGACCCCAATGCTGTTATGATGGAGGATGTAGGGGGGTATGGAGCGCACCGGTGCATCCCGAGCACAGGAGGCCATCAGAACCAGAACCTGAGAACCCACTGAGCGAACCCTGAGCCCACAGCCAAAGGGATTGGAATTTATGGCCAACTCCCTCCCTCCACAACACGGCCCAGCAGAAACCAGTTATACTTCAAAGCTCTCAGAGACAGGCAGCAGAATACACTGTACTACGCTACACACCATACACACTGTCCTAGACTACACACTGTAGTACATGACACATCATACACAACATACTATGCTACACACCATACTGTACTACACACCATACTATATGACACTACGCACCATCCACAAAGTACTGTACTACACACCATAACCACCGTACTATACTACACTGCACACCATACATACTGTACTACTCATCGTACTACACTACACATCATACATACTCTACTGTACTACACACCATACACACCATTCTATGCTACACACTGTACTACACTATACACCATACTATACTACACTACACACCATACTATTCTAGACACCGTACTACGCTACACACTATACACACCGTACCATACTACATAACGTAGTACAGTTTACCCCATACACACTACATTACACACAGTGCACAGTGTCCTATTCTATACAGTATACTACACTCTATACTATATTATACAATATACATACACTGTACTACACCTGACACCAGGCACAGTGTATTACACCCCCAATGGCCCCCCCCTCACCTGGACACGTTGTCTGGCGAGCAGGCAGAGATGCTGGTCTCCATGCTGTCGGAGCTGTCTACGCTCAGAGTGTCGTAGGCGTGTGCGTCGTCGCCGTACAGCAGGCACACGCTGGACTGTGACGCCACCCGGCCGCTCAGGGGCTGCTGCCCAGGCCCGGGGACATGACCTAGGCGATCAGAGCGCACTGTCAGGGTCACAGGGTCTGCGACCACGCCTCTGCGGTCCAAACCGTAACCCCAGCTGTTTTGCTCAACTCTGGAGGATCTGTACAGCAGAGCTTGCTTTCCTGGTAACTATGTGGGCGAGGTGAGGGGCCCACTCCCCCCAACCCAACCACCCAGCCCACAAACATTGATACTACTCCCCCCCTGCCACCCAGCTCAGGAACTCTGATACCATCGGGCTGGTGGGGGCGCGCCTGCTAATACACCCCTCCCCCCCCACGGGGACCCCGGGAGGGACAGAGGCAACTGCACAGGATCTAAGGCCGGATGCCCCCCCTCAACACAGAGCTGCACACCTGTGTGTCTCTGGACTGTGTCCATGGTACCCCCCAACCCCTCCGCAGTGCCACCTTCCACACTCCCACAAAGTCCTCCACATTCAAAGTCCTCCTCTGACTCGCTGCAGTGATCAGATAACAGCACAGTCGTTCGGAGACGAAAAGCATTTCCTTCCGATTCCACCCCCCACCCCCCCAAATTCCGGAGAGACAAGTTCCAAGAAAGAGCGTGCAGGCACACAAACTGAAATCACCTGACCTCAGGCACACACATGGGGGGGGCACACTCTGAATCCGGCACACAGGATGCACCCCACGCCTGGCACTTAAGGTTGCAATGGTAACCAGCAGTGCTTGACAGGCCATGCGGTACTACATTTCCCAGCAGGCTGCTTGCGATTCTCACACATGCTACAGGAGGATGGTCCCCCTATCACAACGTGCAGAGACACATAGCATCCGGGCTACACAGAACAGTACAGTACTATTAGCTAATGCTAAGCCTACCTCTCTTAGCCTTCCCTGGGGGGCGGGGGGTGGTGGAGATGAAGACCCGGCTGTTAGCAATGGTTCATCAGGTTACAGAACCAGCACCGGAAGAGGGGACACTCACCTCTGTGCTGACGGCAGCTCTCTGGGTCGCTGGGGGCCAAGGCCAGGCTGCGAGGGAGCATGCTGCCACAGCTGGAGCTCTGCACCAGAGGCTGATGGGACTGCAGGCAGACACAAAAATCACCATTAAAGAAGCATAATCTCAAGGCAGTCAGAAGTCGACTAAGGGTCTAGACTTCCTGGATGTATTTTCATATCCATTCTTCCAGCAGGGTTGCCCTCAGCCTGGAGCACAGATACCGGGCCAGTCTACCACACCCTGACTCCAGCTCCATTGAGCAGAATGACCCCCCAGAAAAGCCCCCAGTGTGTCCATAACCTTGCCCTCTGACCTTGGGGGTGGTGGAGCGGCCCAGCGTGGAGCTGCTGAAAGTGGGCGATACCATTGGCTGGACCCTCCGACGAGGCACCGTGTCACTCAGCACAGACCCCGCCTCCTTCACGCCCCACCTCTTCTCCTCCAGGGTACGGAAGTTCTGCAGAGGAGTAGTGAGGCTGATGTCTGCACCCTCTGATTTCAGCTGCTCTCGCTCCCAAGCACACACAGTGTGACAGAGGCGGCAGGCTACACACCCTCGCAGTGAGAACCCGTGCCAGTGCACCATGTGGGCATGCCCTTTACCTGTTTGCGGCGGCGGTGTTTTTTGATGGGAAGCGGAGGGGGGGACTCAGAGAGGGGCGAGGAGTCATGGTAGGTCACCATGTCATCAGGCCAGTGCACTGAGGGAGGCTTGGGGACCAGATGGTGGGGGTGGGGTGAGGAGGGGGCAGGGCCAGGGAGAACCACACCCTCCACAGGGAAGGAATAAAGGTCAGGCTTTGAAAGAAGAGGACACAGTGAGTACAGAGCTCAGACACGCAGACAGGCACAGAGACAGCCCAGAACAGACACACAGAGACAGCCTGGAACAGACACACAGAGAGGCACAGGCAGACAGGAACAGACACACAGAGACAGATACAGAAAACGGCACAGGCAGACAGGAAAAGACACACAGAGACAGACACAGAGACAGGCACAGGCAGACAGGAACAGACACACAGAGACAGGCACAGAGACAGGCACAGGCAGACAGGAACAGAGACACAGAGACAGACACAGAGACAGGCATAGGCAGACAGGAACAGACACACAAAGACAGACACAGAGACATGCACAGAGACAGGGACAGGCAGACAGGAACAGACACACAAAGACAGGCACAGACACAGGCACAGGCAGACAGGAACAGACACACAGAGACAGACACAGAGACAGGCACAGAGACAGGCACAGGCAGACAGGTACAGACACACAAACAGACATAGGCAGACAGGAACAGACACACAGAGACAGACACAGAGATAGGCATAGGCAGACAGGAACAGATACACAGAGACAGGCAGAGAGACAGGCACAGGCAGACAGACACAGAGACAGGCATAGGCAGACAGGAACAGACACACAGAGACAGGCACAGAGGCAGGCACAGGCAGACAGGAACAGACACACAGAGACAGACACAGAGACAGGCAGAGAGACAGGCACAGGCAGACAGGTACAGACACACAAACAGGCACAGGCAGACAGGAACAGACACACAGAGACAGACACAGACATAGGCAGACAGGAACAGACACACAGAGACAGACACAGAGATAGACATAGGCAGACAGGAACAGACACACAGAGACAGACACAGAGACAGGCACAGGCAGACAGGAACAGACACACAGAGACAGACACAGAGACAGACATAGGCAGACAGGAACAGACACACAGAGACAGGCACAGAGGCAGGCACAGGCAGACAGGAACAGACACATAGAGACAGACACAGAGACAGGCATAGGCAGACAGGAACAGACACACAGAGACAGGCACAGAGGCAGGCACAGAGACAGGCACAGGCAGACAGGTACAGACACACAAACAGACATAGGCAGACAGGAACAGACACACAGAG
>JAODJX010000083.1:24119087-24136815 GCA_026776945.1 Isichthys henryi
CAGTGTGACTTGGCACTTAACCATCTCTCCTATTTGACTCTCCCTGCCGGCCCCTGGAGGATGGGCTCCCCCTTTGACTCTGGTCCCTCCCAAGGTTTCTTCCTTCTTGGGAATTTTTCCTTGCCACTGTCGCCTTTGGCTTACTCACTGGGGGCTTTGGGTGAGGATGCTGTAAAGCGATTTGAGACGATGTAATTTCGTGATACTGCGCTATACAAAAGTAAATTTGTTTGTTTGTTTGTATCATGGGATTTAAACCGGCAACCATTAGGCCACCAAAATGGAGTTGCTGGGGATTTAGTAGTTTTCTCTATGAGAATGTTGTCCGGTGTGACCACCCAGTTGCTTACAATGATATGATTGGGTATCTTGGCCTAAGTGTAACTTTGCCCCACCCCCCAAAGATAACACAAGCTTGAAGGACAAGAACTTAACTGACAAAGATATCTAGAGTTTAAGGAAGATTCTTTAAAATGCAGCTCTGATTTATTGGAAGTCAATAAATAAGCACTAACTTACAGGCTGGTTCAAGCACTGACTACAGTTGTAAACCCCATGCATTTCACATTGTTCAGTATCATGTCAAATCATAAGCAAAGAATGTGCACCTTAATCATTCTAAGTGATGCTTATATTGAAATTCCTGACGTTTTTGCGCAGTTGTATATCTATAATTTACGGCAGCAGTTCAGGTTAAGTGACTTGTGTAATGATAGACTGGAATATGGCTTTAAGTTTTAATGGGGACGCCATCTGCTGATAGGTTTATGTCGACAGAGTGCAATTACCATAATTGACCAAGAGATGGAGACATATACTAAAATTATAAAGGTTTAGCGCTGAACAGGCAATGCTGCATTTTGTTTTTTTTTTTTTAATTTAGTTTTTTTTAAATCCGTCGAAATGAATATGCAAATCTTTTTGCTTTTTCTTCATATGGAAGGTGGCTGGGAGGGGGAGCGATCTCACCTCACACCCTCAAAACCACAAGGGCATCACCTTCCTCACACCCCAGGCCGGGCCCCCAGTGCGCCGTGTTTAACACACATCTATCTGTGTATGCCTGCACGCCACAAAGCACCTGAGCCGCAGAAGCAACGTTGGCGCCTAAAAAAACACGTGGTAATTGCACCCCCCCACATACAGACCCTGCTCCCTTACTTATTACCACTTGCCCCCTGTGTATCCCATGAAGAGTTAGACCAGGTAGAACTGGCTAGTCACCATTTTGAAAAAAAAAAATTATATATTTTCAGCGTCCCACTAATTAGGCGTCTACTGCAGGAGCACATAATGAATATGTGTCTGAAGCTTCTCCTTTCTAGGAGATCTCTAGGATAATTGTTTTGTGTGAGCGAGAGATTAAGTGTTTTTCTCAAATTCCCCTTTCCCCCAACCTTCCCTGAAATCCCACGTAAGAAACTGGATACGAGATATGAGATCCGGGACAAGACGGATAAATGCATTGTCAGAATGCAGTCATTTCCTGTTCTCAGACCTTGGTGTACCAAACTCTTACTGGTTGTGCTGGTATATTTGATATGTGCTCTCACCTTCACTCAACAATTGAACTGAATCTCATTACGAGTCCGTTGTATGAAAAAGCAGCACTGCACCATTTCCTCAAGAGGGCGAGAGTAAGGTTACCATCTGGTCATTTGATTATTACGTCATTCGCTTGAAGCAGCCATAACAATCTATTCCTCTGTGCACTACAATCTGTTGCTTATTAGCAAAAAATATGCTAAGCGGTACCATGGGAATGCCACCGGCATTAGGTCAGGGTTGACGAGAGCTTGGAGCCAGTGTTTACTTATTGACTCATCCCAGGCCAATGACCAGCAGGCTGAAGGGAGGGGTCACTTTGATGCCGTCCATGGACGTCTATAGATACAGCAGAGCAAGTCAGCACCACCTCCCTGCCAGGAGCCTAGATGTGATAAGAGGTGTGGTATTCAAGAGGCATGAGGGACAACGGACAGTGGGGGTGTCGATGGAGTGGGGGGTGGGAGGCTGAGTAAACTCTGGGTGTTTACAGCACAGAATAGATCGTCTAGCTGAACACATGCTTGGTCCAGTGTTGTTTTTTTTTACTGTGAAATCTACAGAGCTGCGGGGAATCCCTGCAACAATCTGTGAAAATGCAGTGGCTCTAAAGTTCTCCGCCTTCGGGTGGAGAAGTTCCTGCCCAGTTCCTTTTTGTCCATAGTTAAATCCCCACAGTTAAATCGTGGCCAGTTCATCAGCAGCCCCCACGCCTACCAGGAGGCCGAAAGCTGCTGACCTTGGCAGCTCCTGCCCTCTTCCTGTAAATCCAGCCTTCTTCTCAGACTAACTCACAGGTGCCTGATAGACTCAAATTGGGAGCAGCCCAACTCCACCAGCAATAACATTAAAGGCTCCTAAGCTTGTAATAGTAACGAAGACAATTGCCACAACAGAATCAGTGCTGAGCATTACATTCAACCTGATAATATAAGATGTATGAAGTATCTGTTGGTTCTTCAGATACAGACTCTCCTCTCTGAGTTAAAGACACAACATACAACTGGCAAATTTCAGCTCCATCCATCCATTGGCCACATTTTTCTCCTCAATAAGGAGATCACAGAGTAGCTGAAATATAGTGCAATATAATCAAATATGCTTTTTTGAGCTTTGGGGGCAATTAGATATTGTATCTCATTGGTTTTGGGTTGATAGAAATTAAACACACCTCTATTGTTACTATGAGGTCGCTCTGCTCAGCCAACATAAAATGACGCCCAGTTGTCCCGTGCAGGAGAGAGAGTCAAGCCCAGGAACTGCGTCCAATGCTTCCGTTTTTTCACACAACATCACTAAAGCTATTCACGGCCACAGAAACATGTTCCTCCTGAGACCTAAAGCGTCCTCGTTGTAAGACACTTAGCTACTCTATCACTGATCTACAGCTACGCTACATTATCTTTACTAGCGTGTAGCGAGGTAACTCTGATGGACAAAGAGGACAGCAGAGCTGCAGAAGAGAGGTGCTTGCTGCATGGCGTCCAAGCTCTGCCAAATCGACAGCCAGGAACACAGACACACACCCACATGCATAAAAATGAGATCATCCAGTCCAGGGTGTACCACAACCCTGTGTCCTGTGCTGCCTGGAATATGCTGAAAATCCTGACCAGGATTTGTGGTTAGAAGATGGATAGAAAAAGATTTAATGATGTCTCCAAATGTCTTTTGTTTTGCTGGGACGTCCCCACAAAGACAACTTCTAAAGATCATTGCTGTAGAAAAATACTCCCCACACACACTGACCTATGTGCGCTCTGGCAGTCCTGTGGGTTACTCTGCCATACATGTCACTTGGCACAGGCTTGCACTGCGCTGGGTTTTTGACTGGGATCCCATCCAACAGCCACAGCAGGGGCTTTTCCAGAAGCACGAGTAAACAAACAGACAGACAGACAGACTGACTGACAGAGGGCCTCTCTGCCAGCATGTGTGTGGTCTAGCTGCCATGCTGGCCCATGTCAGCACATACAACGCAGAAATCACCCTGCGTTTCGTGGTCATCTTGAGCATACACCTATGTTTCTAGTCACAAGAGGTGTGCGCCGAGTGGTATTTTATCTGGATGCTGAATCACATGTAGGACCTAAAATTCATGTACTCTTTCAGGATCCCCTTTAAATGTGGTGAAGCTGGTTTGGAGACACCATAAATAACTGGATCCAATAAATAAGAGCTTTTTAAATAGAGAAGGTTCCTGCTGGTCATGCTTTGTCTTGAGCAGTGTCTGATCATCACCTGTGAGGTCTTCTGCTGTGCCCGGCTCCATGTGAGAAGTATCACTCCTTCAGTGTGACCCGCTCATTCGCAAGACAGCCGTATCCTCAGCACTGTCAAACAAGTCTGATATGGTGTGGTACGCAGAGGTGCCTCCCTGCCCTGCTGGGACTTAAGCAGAGTCCCCCAGCTCATTAGCAGAGACAGGCAGGACCTCGCACCTGAAGCCTGGAAATGAGTCCTGTCCTGTCCTGCTCACACCTGGGCAAATGGAGATAGAGCCAAGGGCTGGCATTTCGCATGAAAGCCCTTTCATAAACATTCATCACAGACAGGCCATTCACTGACTTTCGCAACTTACACATATCTCTATATGTGACTTTGTGAATGTGAAGGTAATTATGTATCAGCATGTATGATTTTCTGTTTCTTAAAATGTCCTTGTCGCTATGGCTGTGTGAGGCCAAGCCCAAATCTGATCCGCGCGTGGTTTAGGTGTGTGTCTCCGCACACTGCATCTGCGGTGAGGGAGAGTCATTCAGGGACAGGATGGCTGGCCCAGTTCCCAGATGCCACTGTCACCGTGACGACAGAGGCCGCGGGAGAAGCTCTACAGAGCCGAAACGAACCAGCCACACATCGAGGTAGAAATGCAGCGTGACGAGCGCGGGTATTTCATGTTATTCTTAATAACAAAGTCATGGCTTACTTTGACCATAACCCTGAAAAATCTGACATAAGGATTCATTAAATGATTCCTAAGAACAAATACTTGAAAGATTTTGAAAATAAAAACAAGGGTGGTCGGATTCCTGCTATTTTTGAAACCGAAACCTCAACCTGTTGCAGAAATATATATGAATGTACTTTCAATATTAGGAAATATATTTTCTTAGGGCTGCATATTGTATAAATTCCTGTTGTAAAATTACTGTCAGCGTTTCTCATGTTTCATAACTAAGCAGGTTTCTGAGAGAAGAATCGATATAAAATCTGAAGAGTCAAACATTAAAGATCCATCAGCTTATCTGGCACAGGGTTGTGTGGGGAATGGAGCCTATTCCAGGCAGGACAGGGCATAAGACTGGATACCACCCTGGACAGGAGCCTGTTTTTAACAGTACTTACACAAATCAAATTCAAAGACATTTTGCAGATTTAAATCAAACAAACAGGTCTTGAATTTAGCTAGCAAATGCCTATCCTGCAATGTTATCATGGTGTGGTGCAGAGGACTCTTCTTAGTCCTCTGGTGTAATTCTTGCAGGGGTTAGCTAATTCTCGTTCTTTGTTTCACGTCCTCTCTCTCTCTCTCTCTCTCTCTTTTTCCCTCCTGGGTTCCATTTCCACAGAAATCCTGGCAAACAATGACAGCAGCATTGGGATATTCCTCTGCCGCACAACACAGCATGAATATGAGGGCTTTGTGACAGTCAGAGTGAAATATCAGAGTCAGAGGAAATGGCTGATCCCCTGACCCAGAGTAACCCCCACCCCCTCCACCCCATCTCACCTTCCTGTTTGAGTTTGTTTCTCTCCAGGTCGCTGCTTCCTAGTTCCTCCCGCTCTCTGCTTCTCATACTGAGAATTGTTTACAGAGGCCCCTCTCTCTAGAGGAAAGCTGCTAAGCTTCAAATCAGCCAGACAATTAACAGCTACTGTAGCTAATAGCTTCTGTAACCCAGGCAAATCAGGCCTGTAATTTGTTTCTGTATTTGTAGCTCTCTACCCACTCACTTGAACGTGTACAAGAAAAAAAAATGTCAAATGCATAAAATGCAAAATAGGTTACTTGCTGAAGTTAGCATCTGAGTTCCTCCCTGGTACATGAACTGCAGCAATTATTGCAGAACGCACATCCTGTGGGTGATTTGGGTCATGCCTGTTCTGCATTCCTATACATGATCAGAAATACACAATCCCATTAAACACAGCGTTTGGTCCTGCAGACAGCCTTGACTTTCATGCGCTGCTTGAGAAGTGACTCTCATCTGCATCTGCTAAGCAACCGGGTGACTGGTGATTGGATGGATAAGGATACAGGCCAGTAGCTAAACTTTCCAAATCTATACTTTGAATGGGCAATGTTTTGTATCTTTGAGAGATGTACTTAAACTGAATAGGTCCAGTAAAATATCCAGCCCACTATCCGGATCAAGTTGTGATAAAAAAAAATCAGAACAATACAGAAAGAGACCCATTTGATCATCTAATAATGATTTTTGCGTTGCATGTGAATTTTGCTATGCATTGTCAAAGATACTCAGCCTTGGAGATGGGGTGAGGAGCCTGGACATTCGGGAGGAGCTCAAAGTAAAGGTGCTGCTCCTCTGCATCAACAGGAGCCAGTTGACGTGGTTTGGACATTTGTCTAGGATGCCTCCTGAACGACTCCCTGGAGAGGTGTTTCGGGCATGTCCAACCGGGAGGAGGCCCCAGGGCAGTCCCAGGACACACTGGAGAGATTATATCTCTCAGCTGGCCTGGGAATGCCTTGGATGGATGGATAGTTCTGTTAAATTATGTGGCCTGCCACTTTGAGGCTGAGTTTCTGTTATTTCTAAATGCTTCCACTTTGCAATAATACCACTTACAGTTTACCGTGGAATATCTAGCAGGGAAGAAATTTCACAGACTAATTTATTGCAATGGTGGCATCCTATGACAATAGCACACTTGAATTCACTGAGCTCCTCAAAAGGCCCATTCTTTCACAAATCTTTGTAAACCTGACTGCATGGCTTGGTGCTTGATTTATACACCTGTGGCAATGGGTCTGAATGAAACACCTGAACTCACTGATTAAGTGTCCCAATATTTTTGTCTATATAGTCTACCTTTCAATGATGAGATCCTGTTTGTGACTTTTGGAGTAAAAAGCAACCAAGAGGATATCAGAATCATCAGTCAATCTGTATCTGAGGTCAATGAGAGTCACTTTAATTGATATCGGATGTATACTAACCATGGGTGTCATTAGGGCCGATCACCCGGGGCTATAGCCCTGAGTATTTTAGCCCCGATGCCAATTTTCCTTCAGAAAAAACAAATGCTGAGGCCCCAGGTAAACCTGATTTAGCCCCTGATCTTTTCAATAGCTAGAAACTCCCCTGAAAATAGTTACTATTTAAGATGAGGCTGAATTTGGTTGGTTGATTCTGAACACACATTCTTAATTATTAAAGCATGTGCACTGTTATGCAGACAGGATTTTGTATGGTTTTCATTTATTTATTTCCTATCCTAAACAGTTTCTGATATGTTTTCACCTTATTTGTATAGATCGCAATTTTGAAAAAAAAAAATAGGTGGGAAAAGTTCTGACATCATTTATTTTGGTTATATTTTATATCACAAAAAAACATGCCATTTTAGCAGGGGTATGCAGACTTTTTATATCCACTGTAAAGAGTGTGAAACCCTACATTTTGGAGAGCAGGATCAAACATTTTTTCTGTGTGAGCTAATTACAAAATAATTTAATAGAGCCATATAAAGAGGGCAAACGGCCTTTGATCACCAATCTTTAAGAAATAAAATTTCCCTTCGGACTATTTAATGTATGCAAATGTCATCTACACTCCACATCTCTGTGGATTCTTGTTTGAAGGCAGCACCCCGTTTAGCAGTCTTTTACCATTGGTCAGAAATAAACAAAAAGGGTTAACATACAGGCACTATAAAGAATAAGCCCCACCCTCCTCCATGGAGCCCTCACAATGAAATTGTGGAAATCAGCCTCTCTGCAAAGGGGTCGCCGGGTTCAGTGTGAACCCCTCCCTTTGCAGGGAATCCCAGCTTATGTGAGTTAGGGCATAGCGCACATATCTATATCTAATGCAGGCAGGCTGGGGACGTCATGGTTTCCCGCACAACGTCGTGCTGTCATGCATTCAGTGGGCATCGTGATTCTCTAACACATCACAAATGCAAAATATCCAGAGAGTCTTTTATTGCTGTATTTATAGTAGCTGATTTGATAAATGCAACGGTAAGATTTCACAGAAAAGACATACTTGGTATGATTAAGGACAAAGGCCAAACGGAATATTCTAATTTGAGTCGAACAAAATAAATAACCGTGGGGAAAAAAACCGTGATCAGCACGTTTAAATTTAGGGTTTGGTTTCGGTACATAAAATCAGCAAAAATGATATTATATTATTTGATCGAATACCTATTTAAACAGGTAAAGTTCAACCCTGAACAAGGCCCCAAATACAATCATTTACTCAAGTAATCGTGATCAACAGTCAAATACGTGGAAAAATTATACTAAACCATTACGTATAAATATGTACTTAAATACAGGCCTTATAAATGCTTTAAAAAGGTAATTCTGGTACAGCTCGTAGTACAACATTGGTTCTTTGTGAGGCTTCAGCCGCCGCCCGCCGCGCTTCCTCCGGTGTGGGCAGGCCAGACGCGCGCAAGTATCTCACGCTTCCCCCAGCTCAGTAATACGACCTTTAGCCCAGTTTTCCAGCTAAGGGTTCAACGGGTTTATTCTGACACCGCTGACTCCGGACCACACCCCCCGGTAGCCACGCTCCCCGTCTCCTCCAATCGCCGCGCAATCACGCGCTGGCCACGCGCTATCTTCGCACCCATTGGCCAACGTCGAATACACCTATGATTATGATTGGCTGTATGTTGCCACCCGCGAGTCTGTTCTGAATTTTGTTTTTCTTTTTTAATTTTTTTTTGGTCGCACAGCTGAGGAGGCTGGACCTCGCTGGTGAACGTTTTTATTTTTATGCCCAGTAGCCAGCTCCCCGTTTAGCGGTCGCATTGCCGCTGCCTCTTTATTTCCATTGTTTCCTGACGCGACCATTGGGAAGTCTTCGTCTCTGTAAAATGCTCACTTATGCCACCCGGCAGAACTTAAATACTGAAGAGACGAGCAGGGTGAGTTACAATTATTCTGACTTGATAAGTTCGTTGTTCTTTTATGGCAAATGATCCTGTTTGTTTCGCTTTGCTGTCAGGGTCGTGGTTACTGATGTGACATAATGTAGCATGGATGAAAAATAATTGTGCCAGCAAATGCATCCCTGCTGGATCGCTGAACGACTGCGTTTATTTTTTGCCCTCTGCTTATAAAGACGGTGTTTGTGTTCAATGCAGCCTTGAAAAGTAGGTATGAATTGCTTTACAATTTTTAACAAATGACAACGTGTAATAGTTTACCTTTCTGTCCATAAGTGATGCCTCCTTGGAAGGTGCTAAGTGTCAGCTGCATTGAATTGCATTGAATTGTGATGCATGACGCGCAGACAGTACAGTGAATGTTGTTTTCCGACATTAAATCACACAGTATCAAACATAGCAACACGAGAGCAATTACTTAACACAAAAGAGAACCCTAAAAATCCGATATTAAACACATTGCTTCCCGGGTTATATTAACTGCTTGTATTCTTATTTCTTTAAAATGTTAATTTGTATACAAAGGGGGTGAAGTTGATTGTGGATATCCTTAACTTACATTCAGTGAATTATTATGTTTTTATATAAAGGTTAATATCATATTAGGGGTTCGATTTGTGTTCGCAATACTGATGGCGCAGCTGGTGCCTTATATTATCTGGACTCGTAAACGGTTGTCGTCGTTTCTGGGAAGAGGCTCAGATCCTCTACATTAGTTGCCGCAAGTGTGAGTTAATTCGGCACTTCCTGATGGCTGCGTAATGGTCTGCTTTGGGGTCTCACATGGCCGCTAGCTGCCAGCACGTCATCGCTTGCTCTATATTTGGCTGTGGGAGGTTTCCTGCTCCGGAATGAGCACCGCGCGCCTCGCTGGGTGTAGTCGTCCAGTTCCCCCAGTGGCGGGTTAACTGCGCGCAGTTAATAAGCGTGCTGATCGCGGGGTTTAGCGTGTTATCCATTTAAACTCATGAGATATTTGAACTTTATATGCTAAGCCCAAAATGAACTTTGGAGGCTAGTGACTGCTGTCAGAGTTTATTACTAACAATGTCAGCTTTGTGTTTTGTGTTTGTTTCAGATGGAGTTGACAAACATCTGCACATCAGCTTTGGAGCGACAGAGACATGACAGCAAGCAGTCCTGCAGTGGCACGCTGGCGTACCATGACCTAGAGGCCGCAGAGGCCTTGGTGAGCATGAGCTCACTGGGTCAGAGGTCAGACAAGTCTCGACCGCTCACACCCACCTCAGACTCCTGCGACTCCCTCCTGCACCCGGATCCTACCGACCACACCAGAGATTTCATTTCTCTATCATCGCTGGTGGGTAAAAGAGGCGTGTCGGGGGAAAAAAGCACACACAGAGAAAAGTCAATAGTCTTAAGAAAGTGAAATTGTAAATATTTTCTTTTTATAATGTCCTGGGTCTTACAACAATAATCATGTCTCCCCTCTCTGTTTCTCTATGTTGGCCTGTTATAGTGCATGACCCCCCCTCACAGCCCCAAATTTGCTGACTCTTCCATTGCCACCACGGTCATGTATGCCACTGCCTCCCCTGTCGTGAGCTCGGACCCAAGACCTGCCTTACCCCGGACCGGGCTGGGCTCCCCTGTCTCTCAGGGGGGCACCCCCTCGCCATGCAGGGCCATGGCAACCAGCGTCATCCGCCACACCGCCGACACTTCCCCTGCCCAGCAGGCCCCTCCAGCGCCCCCTGCAGCCCCAAGCAGTGGGCGCCCTCCCCACGAGCCTTCTCTGGTGCGGCCTGCCACTCCAAGCACCAACAGCTTTTGTGCAGCCCTGACAAAGACATGTCGGGATGTCGTGGTGGTACCCACTCCAGCCTCCCTGTCCCCATCTGCTGTTGCCAGTTCCCCTGTGTTCTGCCAAATGTTTCCTGTGGGTGGGCAGCCTGGAATGATTTCAGCTCTCATCCAGACCCCTGTACGGACACAGACACCTGGCCCCCCCCCTTTCACCCAGCCCATTCTGGTAGGCTCCCCCGTAGCCCAAGGTACAGTAATGTTTGTGGTACCTCAGTCCCCAGTGCCCCCGCCATCCCAGTGTACCCCCACTGTAGTGACCCTTGGCAACACCAAGCTGTTGCCCCTGGCCCCCGCCCCAGTCTACGTGCCCTCTGGACAGAGCGGGAGCACAATGCCTCATGCTGACTTCTCCCGCCGACGGAACTACGTCTGCAGCTTTCCAGGCTGCAGGAAAACATACTTCAAGAGCTCTCACCTGAAAGCCCATCTCCGAACGCACACAGGTACTGCTTCTGCTTATAGATCAGCATCATTGCACATAACATTATGTAGAACACCTTAACGTAACAACACTTGTACTATTTGTCAGTAAATTCATTGCTTCAGCTATGTTCAAATCATTAGACTTGCAATAACATTTATAATATTTAGCAGATATGTTTGTCCAAATGGATGTATGAATGAGGCAGATAGCACATTACCAACATATGGCTGTCAAGGAAGCAACTAGGCATAAGTGTAACTATGCTGAGTTTCCAATGAATGCCCAGGTAGAAGTGTAATTGGTACTGGAACAAGAGTACTGGAACCATCTTCCAACAAATAAAGACAATTCAATGATGATAATTGCAATATTAAGAACATTCAGAGAACATAGAGAAACATTAGAGTAGTAGAGGAATTCCTGCAACAGAAGGGTCTTGATGCATTTCTTGGAGGTGGAGAGGGTGTCTGATGACTGGACTTACCTAACCCTTAGAATCATTGGCATTTTAACAGTCTCGGCAGGATATTTTTAGACCTGCCAATCAAATCTAGACTGCCCTAACTTTACGCTTATGATGCCTTGGAGGTGTATGGACAGCATTGCCCCAACAGCCAGGTGTGAGTGCCCCACGCAGCCTGTAGGCCAAAGAATGTCCTTGCCTCTGTTTACACAAGCACTCCACTGCAGTAACTGAAACCTCTGGCTGTAACAATTCAGCATACCAAAAACTAACCTTCTCAGACTTTTAATCTTATTCCAAACAGTATTATGTATACAACAGTTCCCAGAAATGTAAAAGGTCACAGTAAAAATTGAAAAATATAGCTGGTTTCAGAGGGTGTAACTAGGGAAAGCATGTATTGACATCAGCTAATACCACGTGTACGAGAAGATGATTCTCTGCTCCTTTGTCGAGCAGGTGAAAAGCCATTCAGCTGTAACTGGGATGGCTGCGAGAAGAGGTTTGCCCGTTCTGACGAGCTCTCACGGCACCGGCGTACACACACTGGTGAGAAGAAATTCGCCTGTCCCGTGTGCGATCGGCGTTTCATGCGGAGCGACCATCTGACCAAGCACACTAGACGGCACACAGCTACCAAAAAGACCTCTGCCTGGCAGCCAGGGGTGCAGGACCATAAAACGACAGAGGCAGTCAGGGGAAAGACAGGCACACCTGCCTCCCTTGCTGCAGTTTCCCGCACTGATGCATTACCACCAACTCCAAACTAGCTCCCTCTTCCTGAGCGCAGGCCCACCTCTCAACTGACCTCCCAGTATCTACAAAGAAGGTGACAATATGAAGACAAGGCTGCTACAACAATTTCACAAAATACTCCAAACTCATCTTGCACTGGAACAACTGTCTTTTTTTTCATGTTTGTTATTCCTGCTTCACGGGAATTCTTGTTTACTTTCATATGTCACACTTTACTAAATGTACTGTTCATTTGCCAAAGTCTTTCAGTAAACATTTTGTCTGTCTGTAAATGTGTACATATGCATATCTATATATGAATGTACTGTGTATTCCAAACTGCAGTTATTTACAGAATATGAAATGAACCTATATGTAAAAAAAAAAAAAAAACTCGAGTGGACGATATTCCACTGTGATTTCTACCTACTCTTTCACTTTGCCTATTATTTAATAAACATTTGTAAGAAATAAACGTGTATGTTTTTTGATATTATTACAGTTGTTGAGATGACTTTTTTTCTACATTCTTCAAGTGCGAGGTACTCTTTATTTTAATATACCTGAAAGGTTGCAAGAAACGTCAACGAAGTCTAGTTCCTAAATTGCTAAGATTGAATTTTATGATCGCCGTTCAACCATACATACATTTTGCAGTGACTTGAGTTTCTGGTTTAAGTCGTTCTGTTTGAAATAGCAGACCCTAACAGCGAGGACCGCTATGGGCTGTAGACTCGCGTTAATATCTTGTGTTTAACGGAGTAACCCATTTAGACACATAAACCCAAAGTCCAGACATAATTTCTTAACGGCCTCTGGTCAACTTAAATTTAGCGTACACACTATTTTTTGTTTTCGTTACATAATGTGAGATTTCAGCTCCAACAGCAGTTGTTTCATCAGAAGTTTCGTGGAAAGAAACGTCAACAGATTGCTGGCTCGGTATTTTACATCCCCGACTGCCGAGCACCTATCGGGTGTGTGTGTAGATATACTAATTCTTAGACATTTACTTACAGCCAAGCAATAGTGCAACACCCAATCTGTATGCAGAATAAAGTCAAACTGCATTCGTACTTCATTAAATATATAAAATGTGTATTTATTCTTGAATGGCATTATATATTGACTTTTTGAATTAATTCTGACGTAACAGACTGGCCCCACAGATGCACCACGACATCTAGTGCTATTTAATGCGACGTTTCTCTTCCTACGATAAACAGAATTGTTTTTCCCTTCTACACCTAGTAACAACAATTTACCAATCAGATTTCAGGCAACGCCGAAGGGGCGCGACCAATCGGTGAGCAGGCAGAGCTGGCACACTGCCGTACTCTTACTTTGATTGGCTGGATCCATCCCCGCCCTTTTGCCTTACTGACCGACATTCGGCGAAGGGAAACCAAATGTTGCCCCTGCGGAATGCCGTCAGCATGCGCCGCTATAAAACGTGTCATGGCATAGGCGGAATGAAGAAAAAAAACAATTACCGGTAATACATGGCATCATCAGGTGCAACCATTTGATATGCTCGGTTCCACCAAAATGAGCAAAAGAGACGGTGCTTTTAGTCCGAAATATGCGTATACCAGTAGAGCCGCCTGGTATTGTATTCATCAGCAGAGACCTAAATATGATGAATTGAGACATTCCTCTGACCACAAAACGACAACTGTATTTCTAAATGACAATTTACATAAAGAGAAGGATTATATAGATAGTCATGACCCAGGACTACACCAGCTCTGTTTCTAACATTTAATTTGACTTAATTTGTAGTCTACTGATTTATTATAGAGTCGTAAACGATAGATTATGGCGAATTTAAATAATATTTCAGTATGACTTGGATAACATTTTCTTTTTGCCTACAGCATGACCCAGGACCAAGCACGGGCTAGGAACGCTAGTCTGAATCATTACTTTAACAGATCTCAGAACTAATCAATAAGCTTATAATATCATTCGTGTTCCATCCACTTCCCAGGCTCCCGTGGGACGATGGGTAGGAGGGAGGAACGTCATAGGACATGGGCACAAAGCGTTACAAAATTGCAATGTCTTTTCTTCGCCACAGAGTGGCAGCGTGAAGCAAAATAGAATATGAAGCCGTCTTTTCCCGTTTTGCAAGTCTTAAAATCTTTCAGATGAAAGAGAGGGAATGACATGGTTGCTCAATGGGGCTCATTCCGTTTTCAGAAATGTAGGTTCAAATCCTATTTTTGGTTCTCTGTGGGGATAATGTTCCCCCATGCCTGTGATGACTATCGCTTGATAATGCGTCTTATCCCTGCAATCCAAAATCAATGCATTTGATGGACATTTGATGCTTACAATATCATTTTGTTTAAGAGTTTATTCTATGGGACAGCCTCTCCTGGGATAGGTTGTAGGTTGCCCATGATCCAGGCCAGTACTGGACAGATAGGTAGGCTAATGAAGATGGATAGATGGATTGAAATGGAGACAAGTACAATGGTATTAGGGGGTGATTTCATGATTTCATGCAAAGCAGATGTGGGCATTGAGAGAGAAGAGAAAAATCGTCAGGTATAAAAAGCAGGAGTATTCTAAAATAACCAGCAACCTGCAAACCACCTTCTCCCAAATATTTATGTTTTATGTAAGCCAGGTGGATTTGTACACAATTTGTATATTGGAGGATTTAGGACACTTATTGTAGGTTGTTTATCTGTTTAGGTATAGGTTTAAATCACAAGCATGTCTAATCTCCTCATTCCTTCCTTCAAGATTCAGGATTTTTATTTGTCACATGCATGAATGTAGTGGTACACCAGGAGTGAACTGAAACTGACACTATCCCAGGCTGAGCAATAAACAAGGTAGAAGGATAGCAAAATTAAATAACACAAGTTAACTAAATAAGTACAGCACTAAAAATATAATATAAGATCCGTGCTTCCTAGCCCGTGCTTGGTCCTGGGTCATGCTGTAGGCAAACAGAAAACGTTATCCAAGTCATACTGAAATGTTAAAGATATAAGAAAATATTTAAAGTGTGGGGTGCAGTTATAGGTCATTTTAGTTTTTAATGGGTGGTGTTAATGATCGTGATGGGCAGGGGGTAGCAGCTTCTCCTCAGTCTCGGCCATAAGGCTCCGGAGGTGACTACTGAGTGCAACCACTGAAACAGTTTATGGCATGGGTGTCCAGTGTCTCTGGTGATATTAATGCCCTAGACCTACATCATTGTATGTAGATGTCCTGCAGGGCAGGCAGTTTTGTCCATGTTATTCCCTCTGCATGCCATATCACCCTCTGCAGGGCTCTGAGATCCTTGCAGCTGCCATACCAGGCATTGGTGGTTTCAGAGATCCCACAGTTCCCTCAGCTACCTCAGGTCATACAATCAATGCTTAGCTATCTGCAGCAGGGTGGAAGTTTGGGTCGTCCATGTCATATACTCATAAATGTGTACTCCGAGATACCTGTAGCTGCTGACTCTCTCCACCAGTATCCTGATAATCTTGAGAGGTGTGTAATTTCTCTGTTGCTCGTTCCTGAAGTCCATAACCATCTCCTTGGTCTTAAAGATATTCAGGTCCTAGTTGTTTGCTTGACACCACAGAGACAGCTCCTCAACCTTATACAGGTATGCCATCTCATCCCTGTTGGAGATCAAACCTACCACCACTATGTCAACTGCAAATTGTAGGTTGGTATTGGACCTATGTCTGGCTGTACAAATGTACATTCATGTGTGTACAGGGAGTAAAGTAGAGAGTATAACCTTGTGGGCCTCTGATGTTGTGAATGAGGGTGTTAGAGATCCAGCTACCAACTCTTGTCACCTGTGGTTTACAAGTGAGGATGTTCAGAACCCAGTCATAAAGGGAGGAGCTCAGCTTCAAGTCCTTGAGCTTGGTGACCAGCCTAGACAGAACTATGGTGTTGAAGGTTGAACTGTAGTCAATAAACAGCAGCTTCACATAGTTCCCCCTCCCAGTGTTCATATGGGAAAGGATGGAATGAAGGACATTGTCCATGTACCTGTTGGGTTGATAGGCAAACTGGTGAGAATCAAAAGAGCTGAGCAGAAATGAACAGTTGAAGTCTTTGATCATTTTGTCAAAGCATATCAGTGCAACAGGATGGTAATAATTTAAGTAGGCTAAGTTGTTCTTCTTGGGTAACGGCACAATCATGGATCTTTTGAGAGAGAGAGGAACAATGCCGGTTCTTTCAAAAAGATTTATGACCTAAAGGTCATAAAGGTCACGGGTCAAAAGTTCACTGGGGCGGAGTTTGGGGCGTGGTGGTGACGTCACACCGTGGGGAGAGGGATATTATTTATTATAATCTTAATTAATTAATTAATTAATTAGTTATTAGTTTGATTTAATAATTTAATATTTATTTATTATTATTTTTAACATTTATAATTTTATATTGAGGAGAGTGCTTATGAGTGTGGGGTTTTGTCGGCTGCCGCCGGGGTGTCGAGCAGGGGGCTGAGCGGGTGGGTTACCTGATGGAGTGTGAGCGTATGCTGTGTCTGGTGCGGTACTGTGGTAAGGTCCCGGGCTTTGAAGAATCCGCAAAAAAGGACTCGGAGAGAGCGATGCTGGGTCTGGTGCGGTACTGTGGTAAGGTCCCGGGCTTTGGATAATCCGCAAAGGACTCGGAGAGCCGAGAGCCGTGCTGCGCGAGTCTGAAAGAAACTTTTAGAGAATGAGACTGATTTGAGAGAATGATAAAGTTGGAGCAAAGAATGAAAGGAGGAGGAGGTGGGTCTGGGAAAATGGGTCTGACGTCCAATAAAAATGCTTAGCAGTAGTTTGACCGTGTGTGTGTGTGTGTGAAAAGCCCCCCCTGTATGGGCCGCACTATGTACATCCCGGTAGGTCATCCGGGTCATCTCTAATAACTTGGGCCACACATCAAGTTGGACATTTCGTCTTCCAGTAAATTCTGTTTGAAGTTGTGTTTTTTCATATATGGCCGTTATGTACATCCCCCCGTACCGTCTGTGCACAAGTACAAATATGGGTTAAAAGAGAAACGCGGCGACGTACATAAAAACCATCCGCAGATATTTTTATTACGTCGAGCGGGGTTTTCCTCCTTTGGTAAAGAGGCACAAGTATCATCGAGGCCTTACCCTACGTGCCACGCTCGCATAGTTTTCCTCCTTTGGTAAAGAGGCACAAGTATCATCAAGGCCTTACCATGCGTACCACGCCCCACCAGCAGGCTGTGGAGAATATATGGAGCTTTGCGTTGTAGGGCCAACACAAATTTTTTAAAAATACAGACATGTCTGGCACTATCGAAATGAAAGATTCAACCTCACCTTCTAAGACTCAGCAGGAGGAGGCTGTTATGCGGCCTCAAAGATGTAACATTTTACAGATGTTGTACAAAATGCATGCATTTATCAAATGTCTTGTTGTTAATCTAACTTGAACATAGTTGTACATTGTTTATTTTTCAAACGTATAATTTTCACAAATTGTATAAATTTATCAGATGAGTTTTTTTTTGGTAATATAACTTGACCATAGTTTTTTAGTTACACAAATGTTTTAAGACGTAACATGAAAGTTTTTCAAAGTAAGATG
>JAODJX010000083.1:24136915-24149501 GCA_026776945.1 Isichthys henryi
ACCCAGGCGGAGACTCGAACCCGGGTCCCAGAGGTGTGAGGCGACAGTGCTAATCACTGCACCACCATGCCGCCCCTATTTAAGTAATTAAGCTAACTAATTCATTGAGCTGGTTTTGAAATTTAATGAATAAATGGAATGGCTGCTGTGCCTCTGAGGAGAGGTTCATCTGGCTGTCCAGCAAGAAACAACAAGAAAATTCCTTTATTACTGTTATTTTGCAGATCTTGTAATGTTCAGTTATTTTTTTCTGAGCAGATATACACCTGCTACCCATACATATAACTTTGATTGCTCTCTCTCTCTCCCATTTTCTTGGGTCGGGTCATGGGGGCAGCAGCCAGAGCAGAGATGCCCAGAGCTCCCTCTCTCCAACCACCTCCTCCAGCTCCTCTACCCCTGTGTGGGATACCAAGGCGTTCGCAGGTCAGCCGAGAGATATAATCACTCCAGTGTGTCCTGGGTCTGCCCCTGGACCTCCTCCTGGATGGACATGCCCAAAATTCTTCCCCAGGGAGGATTCAGAAGGCATCCTAGATAGATACCCAAACCCCCTCAGATGGCTCCTTTCGATGTGGAGGAGCAGCAGCTCTGCTCAGTGCTCCTCCCGACTGTCTGAGCTCCTCATCCTGTCTCTAAGACTGAGCCCAGACGCCCTGTGCAGGAAACTCACTCCTGCCACTTGTATCCGCAATCTCATTCTTTTGGTCGCTACCCAGAGTTCCTGACCATAGGTGAGGGTAGGAACTGTAGATCGACTGGCAAATCGAAAGCTTTGCCTGTCAGCTCCCTCTTCGCCATGACAGAACGGTACAGCATCCGCATTACTGCCGACACTCCACCGATCTGTCAGCTGATCTCCCGCTCCCTGCTTCCCTCACTTGTGAACAAGACCCCAACTCATCCCCCACTAGGAGAGGGAAATCCATCCTTTCCTGGTCGAGCCCCATGACCTCCAACTTGGAGGTGCTGATCCGCAGCCTGGGCTCAGCTGCAAACTGCCCCAGTGCATGCTGCAGGTCACCAGTCGATGACACCAACAAGACCTCATCATCTGTAAAAAGCAAAGACGTGATCCTGAGGCCCCCGAACCAGACCCCCTCCACCCTACGGCTACATCTAGAAATTTTGTCCTTAAAAGTTTTGAACAGAATCGGTGACAAAGGGAAGCCCTGGTGGAGTCCAGCACCCGCTCAGAGTCTGACTTACTGCTGGCAATGTGAACCGAACTCTCACTCTGTTTGCACAGGGACCTGATGGCCCACAACAACAGACCCCATACCCCATACTCCTGGAGCACCCTCCACAGCCCCCCCCCCCATATGCCCTTTCCAAGTCCTCAGAGCACATGTAGACTGGTTGGGCAAACTCCCATGAACCCTCCAGTATCCTTTTGTGGGTGAAGAGCTGATCCATTGTTCTGCGACCAGGACAGAATCTGCGTTGTTCCTCCAGGATCCAAGGTTCTACCAACGGCTGGATCCCACCTTCCCAGGGAAGCTGATCCCACTGAATTTGAGACACATCCTTCATCCCCTTTCTTAACTTAAATAAAATCCCAAGAAATACATTTATATAAATTATTTATTTGTATCAGATTTATTACACAGTCAGTGGCATGTGGCGGTCCCCAATCATGGAGGTTAATTATCGGTTGCCAGACGTTTCATTCATCTCTCATTCATGTCAGTTCATATCCATATAACGGAGGACCAGCTGGCCCCCAGACATGCTAAGTGCTAAATCATGCTAAGTCAGGAAGAAGCAAGAAAATGTAAAGATACCAAGCTCATTATTTTAATATCATAATTTATCATGCCCATTTATTTACTTTGTTATTTTGGTTTCCTGGGAATCCAAAATGAGTTTGTGAACAGCAGGGTGACAGAGGCAGAAAATCATCATCAAAATCATTGTAAAAATCATCCAAAATAAAGGGCTGATTTTAGCCTAAAATATTTGAAGTTGACATCTGTGTTGGCGGCGAGCAAGCCTGGGGACCTGCGTCGTTCAGGGCTTCCTCGCAATCCTGGTGACCGTCACACCATAGACGTTGTAGTAGTTGTAGTAGTACCACCAGTAGCCGTAGCGGTTCTGTAAGGCCTGATTAAGCTGAGTGGCGCCCTGTGGCAGAAGTATAAGCGTCAGCAGGGGGCGCTGTGGCACCACCGCGTCCCTCACCACACAATGAAGATGTGTTTTGTTAGTCTGCTACCTCGACAGTATTGCCTTTTGACTCCAGAAACATGTCTGTAACCATGTGAACAGGTATCCTGAGACTCTGTCAGGCCAGAAGTCGGTCTTACACATTCACATTCAAGAAGATGTTGCATTGGCCAAATATTTTAGGTGCATGTTCTATAATCTCTAGCAGCACGAGTGAGATTGCCGTGCACAATGAGGTGCGATTAGGTTATGCCAGGGTGCACACTCCACCCGACACCCGACCATCACATCGGACACGAAGGGCTGCTCACACAAGCGCGTACTCACCGAGTAAAGCGCCGACTCTATATCAGACTCACTTGCGTCAGTCGGAACCAGGAGCCTAACATTCAAGTTGAGCAACACCGTCACTGGAAAAGAGAGAATCTATTTCACCGCCCTTTGGCAAACCCACTGTGTCGTGAAAAAGAAAGGGCTGATTTGCCAATTGTGATGATGATGAGGAACATACGAGCTTCTACCTGTACCTGAGCAGATGGAATTGTAGTCGGGGCAGCAGTCTCCAAAATACTTGCACGCCTTGTCGCAGAAACACCCCCTGTAACAGCTATAGTCATACCAAGAGCAGCACATAGGTTGTGGTGAATTGCAGCTGCCTGTGATGGAAAAAAAAAACAATAAATAAAACATTTTTAAAGCTTCTAGGCTTAATATAAATATGAGGACTGCACATCCATCCATTTCTTTACTCGCTGGTCCTGTCCAGGTTCACGGGGTCTGGAGCCTATGCCGGATACTACCACCGCAAAGTAGGAGGAAAAACCCAGGATGGAGCACCAAGCCATCGCAGAAGATTGCACATATTTTCAACACTATTTAGGGGTTTTGTCCTTTTTCCAATAAGTGCTCAGCATCAATTCCTCATTCCTTGTCCTTGATTGGGGTACCAAGCCAAATGAAACATCCAGCGATAAGCATGAAGCTGTCCGTCTGGGTAAAGGTGTCTCTCTGTTTCACATGTTAAATGTTCTCTGAACTTTAGAGCCTGAACAGCCTTTGGTTTATTACACAAAGTCCAGAGCTATGGAGTCATGCTATGGAGGCGGGACGGTGACCCACCTGAGAAGGACCAGATGGGAAACTGCGAGCTGGCATTGAAGTCCGCAGAGCTGGTGATGTTGGTGCCATTGGTGGGCAGGTCGGTCGTTTCATTCGGAAAACCTGAAGACAGAGTAAACAGTTGACGTCAGGCTGTAGTGGGCAAGTATGGAGGGCATCAAAGAGTTTTAAAAATGTTTTAAATGTCTTTATCATGAGATTGTTAACCAAAAGGAATGTCATATTCAGCAAACGGAATGTCAGTGAAGACATCGATGGAGGGTTATTCAGGCAAAGGCTCGGTGGCCATACCTGTCACACAGGTCTCTTGGAAGTCGGGACAGCAGTCCCTGCGTCTCAGACACCCCACGTCACAGTGGCAGCCCCTGTAGCAGCTCCAGTCGTATGACAGACAGCAGAGGGGAGGGTCTTGCCTGCAGCTCATTGAATATCCTTTGAAAATACATATAATTATTTAATTTGTCCTGCTCTGAGTAACAGGGGGCCTGGAGCCTACCCCAGGTCCCACATGGCAGGGGGCGACCCTGGATGGGATGTCGGTCCATCAGAGGATAAACACACAATCATGGTGAGACCAGCCTCCATAACTGCTCATCTGTAGGGGGAACGGCAGAGCACATGGTAGAAACCCATCCACACAATTAGAACATGCAAACTGCACACATGCATGTAGTGGAGGGGGGACTCAAAGCCCCGACACTGGAAGTGGGAGGCGATAATGGGCCACCACACCACCCACACAAATGATCACAATTAAATTACACTGTTAAGCTATTAGTAAGTATCAGTCACAGTCCCTTTTGAATTCATACATCTTGACGGTGTTTTTATTATTGGAACAATAACCTAGTTTAATACAAATGATCACAGCTTACCTTGAGTCGTAGCAGTCGTTGGGGTGGTGATAAGGGGTTCAGTACCATTGTACACAGGTGTGGTCTCATTCGAATCGTACAATACTATGTTTGAAACACACATGCAAATCACCAGTCAGATTACAAGTGCCTGTCTCTCAGTGTTACAGGTTATATTTAAAAGTAATTATTACAACATACCTGGAGTCACAAGTGGTAATGTGTTATTGTAGTCAGGTGTGGTCGCATTGGAATCTAGCATCGTTATTCCTGAGACACACGTGCAAATACCAGTCAGCATTTCAGTGTCTGAGAAGACATCCTTGATCACATGAATGGCGAGAATTTGACAAGAATGCCTAAAGACCAAACACAGGGAGGGTGCCTTACCAGTGTGTAAGGATGTCTGAAAAAAATACCAGCTATGTGAAGTGACTGGTGAAAACACCCGACTGTCCATCCTTCCTCCAATCCATCCATTTCAGTGTCTGAGAATTCTGTTTTTATTTAAATTTTTTATACCATTCCAACATTTTTTGGAAGTGGCATTGTAGAGTAGGGCCTGGTCCTCTAACCTTGACCCTGTTTGTACGGTTGGATTGGGGTCGCTGTTTGATCATTGAAACCAGAGTAAATAGTACTTTCGCTTTCATTTTCCCCCAGTCAAAAGGCAAATATGCAGGTGTTTGTTTTGCACCCAACCACACTTTTGACATTGTTTTCCTGTCATGGTTTCTGTAAAACTTGTTTATTGTCAAGTTTGGCTTGGAATAAAAATAGTGAATATAGACACTGCACTATTTTTGTGTTAATTTTTCAGCTTTCAGCCACATGTGTTTATGAAGACCCAGCTGGTGCAACAGAAACTGTAATGTCCCTCTCAGCTGACATTGTTGGTGGTTCAGGCCCAAGCTGTACAGCACTCCAACGACTTAAACAGGAGCACATGGACCCCCAAGCCCAGAGGTGCGAGACCACAATGCTGTGCCTCCCCACTCCCACCCCACACACACACACACACACACACACACACACACACACAGACACACAGACATCACTGCAACTCAAAACTGAATGACACTTTTACAGTTTACAACATTGAATTCATATATAACGAAGGTGTGATTTTTAATGCTGTCGTCTTATTTGAACATAAACTTTTATTGCAATTTAGTAGGAATTATTACTGCTTTCTAACCCAAAAAAGCCCAGGATCTGTGTCACTAGGTCATTCAAAATGTCAAAGTCTGTGACACACATACAAAGACACGTCACATTCTAAATGTCTGTCTCTCAGTGTTACAGATTATATATATGATAGTAATTTTTACAGCATACTAGGAATCAGACGTGGTAAAATGTCAGTGTTATTGAAGACAGGTGTGGTCTCATTCAAATCTTGCAGCACTATTTCTGAGAGAGAGGTAAGGAGCTCGCACTGATTACAGTGCAACAAACCACCTCAGGAATGAGAACCTGAGTGCAGCCATGCAGTGGGTGATACCTCAGCAACACACTAGTCCGGTGTGACCAGTGTGAGTTTTTTTCCAGTGGCTGGAGTGGCTGCCACCAACCCCCAAGTTTTTCCCTATAAGTTGGAGGACCTCCTTGTAGGGCTGGATGTAGATTTACATCCTGGGACAAAGCAATTGCAGGTTAAGGGCCTTGCTCAAGGGCCCAATGGAGTAGAATCATTCAGGACATTCACAGGATTCAAACCAGCAACTTTCCAGTTGCTGGCACAGACCCCTAGCCTCAGAGCCACCACTCCACCTATTTCTGAGACACACGTCAAAATACCAGTGAGCAGTTTAGTATCTGCTAGAAATTATATCTGGCATAATTAAAATGTTATCTAATCAGCACGCAGTGTCGGGGCGATTCGAAGGCAGAGGTCAGAGAATTTACATCTGGGGCGATGTGACATTTTGGGTAACCAGGTTTCCTGGATGACACATTATTGGACTGCAGTGAGGATTAAGTCACTCATTAAACCCCCACATAACAGTGTGAGGGAATTCTAAAGAGAAAAAAATACAGTTTAGCCTAATACTATTAAATAATATTAATAATGTCTTTTGAATTAGTAGAAAATATTTCATGTGTTCCTTAAAAATATGACAAAAACAAAAAGAAAATGGCAATAAAGTATCTTAATTCACAGTCAAACACATGATCTAAAATATTATAGTATATAAAATATTATATATTATAACACCTAAAATAAGCAGCACAGGTTGCCTCAGAAGAGACAGTGAACCAAAGAACAGTCTGAACTGCACCACAACCGATTTTCGACTCAGCGGGAAGAGTTTGCGGTCTGTTCGTTGGAGGAGCCGGTCTGATCTCGGTCTCGCCCGTCCCCTAAGACACATCTTTACCTGTCGTGTTGAGGCTTCCGCTCACCACCAGCAGGAGAAGCGGGAAGAGCAGAGCCATCACAGAGAAGCTGCCCATCTTGATTCTCGACAGTGAGTTCCACAATGACCTTGGAGGAGTCCAGGCTGCCTGTTTATCCTGCCTGCCCACCCCTGCTGGGAGGAGTTTAGATGTGCCGGTTCCTCAGAGGTCTGAGAGAGAAAGAAACTTTGATTCCTCATTAAGGCAAAGATGGGTGTGCCATACCGGTGTGTGCAGATGTCTGAGAAAAATATTTTGTGTCACAATGCATAAATTGTGACAGATTCAATTGTTTCCTCCATACCGACACACAAAAACCAGTCTCTCTAAAAAGAAAAGAAAAACTGATTGAGAATGCCCTTCTGATTCCAAATGCAGTTCTTTTGAAAAAGAATTAACGTGCTTCCCCTGCCTAGTCCTGTAATGTTCTTCACAGCTGACTGTCAGTACGTTTACATGCACAGCTACAACTTTAAACATATACTAGAAGCTTTAAATATTAATGAGATAAACTTGAAAAGAAATAATCATTGAAATTCCAAAACTTGCAGAACTTCCAGAGTTTTTTTATCCTATGACAGATTAAAAATGTTTTATTGAGACTTAAACTCCTTGCTCTTTAATATACTTACCAAACTGGAGGTAAGGAAAAACCTGCCTCTTGTCTCTGGTTCCCTGGAGCTCATGCTCTTTTGGCTGCAGGGGCTGTGTCTGGGACCTCCCTCCTCCCCCGGCTGGAGTGGGGGTGTGGCTGTCATTGGGACGTGGGGCCCCGTCTCTTCCGTGCTCTTCCGGGGCTGCCGACGTCCTGGTCCTCCAGGGCCTGTCTCCACCGCCCTCTGGCTCTTGTGAGGTGTGGTTACGGCCTCCATACTTTGCAATTTAGTACATTCCATGTTGAAAATGCACACACACAACACACGCACACAACGAACACACACAACGCACGCACACAACGCACACACACAACACATGTACACAACACATGCATGCAACGAACACACACAATGCACGCACACAACACACACACACAACACACACACACAACACACACAACGCATGCACACATCACTCACACACAACACACACACACACAACGCATGCACACATCACTCACACACAACACACACAACACACACAACGCATGCACACATCACTCACACACAACACACACAACGCATGCACACATCACTCACACACAACACACACAACACACACACAACGCATGCACACATCACTCACACACAGCACACACAACACACACAACGCATGCACACATCACTCACACACAACACACGCACACAACACACACAACGCACACACACAACACACGCACACAACACACACAACGCATGCACACATCACTCACACACAACACACACACACAACGCACACACGCACACATCACACACACACACACACACATGTAGGGTATACCTATCCATATGGGGCCCGCTCATTCACTTCTATGGGAAAAATGCTAACGCTAACTATGACAACCTTAACCCCCACCCTCCCCTAACCATAACCAGAAGTAACCAAGGAAAATACAAGAGTTTTTGCATTTTTAGTTTTAGCAGTCACTGATTTTTATAAAATAGAGTTTTCCCTTATGGGGACCAGGAAACCCCATAAGGATAGGTATACCCGCTCACACACACACACACACACACACACCATCCTCCACAATTATTTGCACCACTTGTAAAGATTTGTGAAAAGGGTTAGAAAAAATCCACCTTTTGGTGATTCAGCTTCATGCACACTGAGAACAAATTAGAAAAATTAGATTAATCCAACCTTTCATTAACATTAATTTATTCCAAGAAAAAAAAAATCCTCCATCAAGAAATTATTATCTTTAACAAAAACACATGTGCCACGATTATTGGCACCCCTGGAAATTATAGTGAAGACAGCGTAACTGAAGCATGTTTCCCCTGTAAATTGTACATCTTTGAGTTGAGTGGAGTGGATAGGAACTTTCAAGCTGTAATCCATGACTTCCTGATTACCTAGGATACAAACATGAGGTGACACAGAGTCCGCATTACCTTAGTCATCCATCAATATGTCAAAGATAAGAGAACATACAAACCAAATGAGGGAGAAGTGTGTTGACCTTCATAAGTCAGGGAATAGGTATTAAAAAATAGCTACTCGTCTTAAAATGCCCATTTCTACTTTTAGGGCGGTAATAAAAAAGTGGACAACAACTGGAGCTGTTACAAACCTGCCTGGAAGAGGAGCCAAGTTTATTTTTCCCAACTCACAGTGAGGAGGATCGTAAGAGAAGCAAAAAAATCCCCAAGGATGACTGTTGGTGAATTACAAGACCAAGGACAATCTTGGAGTTACCACATCTCTGAAAAAACAGACGCCACTTACAGATTATTTGGAAGGTTTGCCAGAAAAAGCTTTTTTTGTCAATTAACCAGAAAAGTAAGCACCTGGAGTTTGTGGGCCTTGGACCCTGGGTAATCTGGAGAGATTATGTAAAGAGGAATGGACTCAGATGCCCTATTCTCTATTATTGCCCTAAGCCTATTCTCCAACCTTATAAAATGTTATAGGAGAAGACTCAGTGCTGTAATACTGGCGAAGGGAGGTTGTACAAAGTATTAAAAGCAGGGCTGCCGATAATCATGGCACATGTGTTTTTGTTGAAAATAATTATTTCTTGATGAAGGATTTGTTTTTCTTTCAATAAATTTATTTTAAGGAAAGGTTGGATATTTCTCTTTTTTCAATGGATTTTTTTTTTTTTTACAAATCTTTACAAGGGCTGCCAAAAATTGTGGAGGGTGATGTGTGTGTGTGGGCTCAAAAAAATTTAAGGAACATTTTTAAATCAGAGTATAGCATCAATTCTGTTAAACTTCTGGGATATTGATCTGGTCAGTTAAGTAGCGGAGGGGGTTGTAAATCAGTTTTAACTGCTTTGATGTTAATGAAATTATAAACAGGTGAACTAGAGAGGCAACAATGAGACAACCCCCAAAACAGGAATGGTTTAAACAGTGGCACTCATGGTCAAAGTGACACATTTTATTTGCAAAAGGCTCTAACCGTGCCAAAAATTTTAAATATGAAACAAAAGCAAGTTTTGCCTTAAAACAACACAACTTGCAAACAAGCGTATGAGCTCTTCCAATCAATCATTACACAATTCACGACAAAATATGGCACTCAGCGCAAATCAGTGCACCATTGCTTGTCATTGTAGCCTATTACATGTACATAGCTTTCATGCCAGTGCCATTTGTCATCTTTCTACATAGGTTGCGTCAAACTTGGCTTCTTGCAAAGAATTGTATCCAGGAACAATTCTGCACATTTTATTGATTCCATGACTGATTCTTTTTTTTCAAACTGTGGCTGAAAACTGAAATACTGTAAAATTACAGAAAATACATGTAAAGCAAAATAACATCTGAGTATAAGAATTTAAATTTAAAAAAAAAAATCTATTATAGTATAAGAAATAGCCGCTATTGACACTCGGTCTCTTCTGTCTTGACGATGGGGCCACATGACTTCATTCTCATCACATTCAATATCCTCTCCTACAATGCACCAAGGGAAAAATCTCCTTGCATGCCTTATCCAACCTTGACATTCCTCTGCACCTACAGTGCAAAAAAGTATTTGGCAGCCACCGATTGTGCAAGTTGTCCCACTTAAAAAGATGAGAGGGGTCTGTAATTTTCATCATAGGTACACTTCAGCTGTGAGAGACAGAATGTAAAAAGAAAATCCAGGATATCACATTGCATGATTTTAAAAGAATTTCTTTGTATAATGGTGCAGAAAATAAGTATTTTGCACCTACAAACAAGCAACAATTCTGACCCTCACAGACCTGTTACTTCTTCTTGAAGAAGCTCTTCTATCCTCCATTCGTTAACTGTATTAATGGCACCTGTTTGTACTCGTTATCTGTATAAAAGACACCTGTCCACACCTTGAAACAGTCAGACTCCTACCTCCACCATGACCAAGACCAGAGAGCTGTCTAAGGACAAAAGCGGCAAGATTGACTGATCCCAGTCTTGTGCAGGTGTACAATCTGCAATAGACAAGCAGCTTGGTGAGAAGAGATCGACTGTTGGAGCAATTATTAGAAAATGGAATAAATACAAGACCACTGACAATCTCCCTTGACCTGGGGCTGCATACAAGATCTCACCTCGTGGGGTACAAATGATCTTGAGAACGGTGAGGAAACAGCCCAGAAATAGACAGGGGGAACTGGTCAATGACCTGAAGAGAGATGGGACTACAGTAACAAAGGTTACTATTAATCCTGTTGCGCTCGAAAGGTCCCCCTGCTTAAACCAGCACATGTGCAGACCAATCTAAAGTTTGCCAGAGACCATGAAGATTGGGAGATTGTCATGTGATCAGATGAGACCAAAATAGAACTCTTGGGTATAAACGCCACTTGTCGTGTTTGGAGGGGGGAGAATGCTGAGTTGCATCCCAAGAACATCATACCCATTGTGAAGCATGGGGGTGGAATCATCATGCTTTGGGGCTGCTTTTCTGCAAAGGGGACAGGACGACTGATCCGTTTTAAGGAAAGGATGAATGGGGCCATGTATCGTGAGATTTTGGGCAAAAACCTTCCTCCATCAGTGAGAGCATTAAAGATGAAACGTGGCTAGATCTTCCAGAATGACAATGAAGGAGTGGCTACGTAAAAAGCATTTCAAGGTTCTGGAGTGGCCTAGCCAGTCTCCAGACCTCAATCCAAAGGAGAATCTGTGGAGGGAGTTGAAAGACTGTGTTCCCCAGCGACAGCCCCAAAACAACACAGCTCTAGAGAAGATCTGCATTGAAGAATGGGCCAAAATACCAGCTACGGTGTGTGCAAGAAGTATTGACAAAGTATTGCGGTGAACTTTTGTTATTGACCAAATACTTATTTTCTGAACCATTATACAAATAAATTCTTTAAAAATCACACAATGTGATTTCCTGGATTTCTTTTTTACATTCTGTCTCTCACAGTTGAATTGTACCTAATTTGCCTGTAATTTGCAAGAGTCTTCTGCTCTGCTGAGATAGTGATGATGAAAATTGAGTGGATCCCAGTTTCTTTAAGCAGGTCAAGGCAATCAAGAAAAACTGTTACCTGCCATCAACAAACATGGAGGACATGAGAGGAAGGAGAAGAGTGAGAATTAAAAGGTGGAGACTGAGGCAGAGACCAAGGTAGAGGCCATGGAAGAGGTCAAGGAAGTGGTCGAGGTAGAGGTAGACCTGGTGGTGGGAGAGGACATAGGAGACCAAATTTGTCCAATGGAATTTGTGCAATCCTTGTCGACCACGTAGTAAACCATGGGTAGACATTGAGCGAGGCTGGACTTAGAGTCCAGCCAAGCCTCAGCAGATATACTGTGGCATCTGTAATTTGGACATTTCGTCAACAGCATAGGTGAAAAACATCTCTTTTTACAGTAAAGTGGTAGCTTACGGTATATACTGCATCAGAACTTTCTGGTATCCATGCCTAATCATGTGATATTTTACTGTATAGGTTACATGTATTTTTTTTCTATCAAGGACTGAGGGTCAGGAACGCCAAGGAGGAAGGGGCCCCATGTTCACAGAAGACCAAGAAAGAGCCATTATAAATATGGTTTTGGGCAATAATGCAATAAGACTCAAGGAAATTCAAAACAACATTGACAGTGACCAAACAGTTTTTTGGCAACATTCACTGAGCGTCTCTTTCCACACTGGTTCGAATCCTTAAAAAATCAAGTCCAGATGTAACAACTGTACATAGTGCCATTTGAAAGAAATTCAGACTGGGTGAAAAACCTGCCGCATGACTACCTGTACGTACCTATTTTGAGTTACATGTTTTCTGTGTTCCAGAGAGTTTTGCAAATGGATGCGGATGAAATCTAGCATGAATTTATATACATTGATGAGGCTGGATTTAACCTGAGTACTGGATACACCTCTCCTGGAGCCAACACCTTATCGTGGTGGAGGGGTTTGCGTGTTCCAGTGATCTCAGGAGCTATGTTGTCTGG
>JAODJX010000083.1:24192256-24203199 GCA_026776945.1 Isichthys henryi
CGGGTACTCCGGTTTCCCCCCACAGTCCAAAAACGTGCTGAGGCTAATTGGAGTTGCTAAATTGCCCATAGGAGTGCATGTGTGAGTGAATGGTGTATGAGTGTCCCCTGCGATGGGCTGGCCCCCCATCCTGGGTTGTTCCCTGCCTCGTGCCCATTGCTTCCCGTATAGGCTCCGGACCCCCCGCGACCCAGTAGTAGGATAAGCGGTTTGGAAAATGGATGGATGTGTGTGTGTACATTTTACATTTTCGGGACCAGATATCCCCACAATGTGATGAAAACCTGTAACATTTTATGCATTTTTCAGTCCCCACAAAGAAAATGGAAAATTGTATCAAAATAAAATTGTGATTGTCATTTTATAAAACTGAATGGACAGTACCCACAGAGATATGAACACATGGACTACAGTATGTATGTTTGCGTGTAAATATCTCTACCTCTTCCTTAACAGCAAATGTGATTGAACCAGCCTAATCAAAACACACATATTATGTTGATGATTATGTAGAGGGGCTTTCCTAGCACTGAGAGCCCGCAGAGTTGTGTGTGTGAGTCTATGTGTCTATGTGTGTGTATGTGTGTGTGTGTGTTTGTGTGCGTGTCTGTGTGTCTATATGTGTGTGTGTGTGTGTCTGTGTGTCTATATGTGTGTGTGTGCCTGGCAGAGGAATCTTGCACCTTCATGGCGACACACTCTCTGTCCCAGCCCAGCCTGTCCTGGTCTGACCTGAAAGTTTTTCATGGTGGGGGGGTGGGCTGCCCGCCCAGAACTGGGTTAGGATGCCGCTTACTCTGCATCGGGCCGCCCACTGTTCCGTGAGACTCCCTCTTGGCTTGTGGGTTATTGAAAAATTTCTGTAGATAAGGAGATTAGGGAATAATGCCATTCTTGTGCAACTGTGAGGCAGAATTGATATTGGGCTTTAATCTGGCAGGGGGCGGGGATTTCCCATGATGCTGTGTGCAGTGTGGAGTGCGTGGAAGCGTGAGGTGACTGCAGGGTGGCTTCAGTGTGAGGCCACTGTGGAGGGCTAAACCGGGGGGAACTCGACAGTGTGGTGGCGGGCGAGCAGGAGCGGCTGATACAGACTGCGGCGCGAGCAGAGCACAGCTGAGCCAGCCTCCACCTCGTCCTTCATCATGCGCGTCTTTCTGCTGGCTTCCCACCTGCTGCTCCTCGCTGGGCTCTGGCTGGTGGTCCCCGTCGATGGAGCTCAGTTTCCGGGCCACAGGAAACACAAAGACGTGCACCTGGGGGAGCGCGGCAGCCACAATCACGGCTGGTGAGTGGGGGGTGGCACTGCGGCGGAGCTGGGATGCTGTTAGCCAAACATTTTTGCAAGATTTGTAATGATAACAGTGAGGCCTGTACAGCAAGCTCTCTCACACACGTCCCGGTCAGTACATGGTGCATGTTTAGGGCTCAGCGCCTTCCTGGCCATGCGCCCGGCACAGCTCGCGTGACTTTATGCTGTTTTGGTCTGAGGGACCATCATGCTTCCCCAGAGGTGAAGCCATGCCCCCCCCGAAAACTAAAAAACAGGGAACATGGCTATGCCTCACCTGCGCAGGTGTTGCTGAGACAGGCTGCAGCCTGCCCCACCACTTGAGAGAGGGAGGGAGGGGTCCCTGCCTTGGCCTTTAATTACCCTCACCATCTTTGAGGGAAGCTCCTGCCTCAGGGTGACACGCTATTTGAACAGCGATGCCCTCTCAGAGTGCCATGTTGTGAGGACATGCCACACTTCTGGCTGATTAAGGAGAAAGTGGCATATGGAGTCTCCACAAAGAACAGGAGGGTCACCTTAGCGCAGCTCTCTAGGGAGCACAATCCATTGGGGGGGGGGGGGGGGTACACATCCCTAGCTGATGTGGTCAGGCTCTGGTGTGAACGAGCGTTATACTGTCTGTCGAGATTCAGGCAGATCAAATTCAAGATGAAGAAGTTGGACAGCACCAAGTCCCTGCTGATCAAGTCCGAGCAGCTGCTCCGAATCGAGGACCACGACTTCGCCATGAGGCCCGGCTTTGGAGGTAAGGGGGATCCCGGCCAGGTGCATTGTGGGACGGCGATGGGAGGTGTAGCTGCCGGCTGCATATGGCTTTGGTGTCTCTCACAAATGGGTCAGGGTGCCAGAGGGGACAGCGACAGGCCAGATTGTGACCCAGATTGTCGGGTTTGGGTGGTTTAACCCAGATTATACCTGTGGCAGGGAGAGGAATGAATCTCCAGGTCAGGCATAGAGCAAGGCCACACTGCCCTGAAACTATATAATCCATATAATTCCTAAACCAAAGCCATCATTGGCACACGCTGACCCCTATTTCCGCTGCTGTTGTTGACATTCATTACAGTGTTTATGCTCAGCCCCTTCACAGCATGGATCAGTGACCCAGAATGGGAAGCTGAATCTCCCAGCATGGCCTGCCCTGGTCCCCCTCCGTGCCTCTTTTGGGACCTGCTGCATTGTGCTGAAAAATACATCCATAAGAATGGTGACTGATCTCTGTAAATGTGTTGGTTTCTCTGCCTGTTCTGCACTGGTCACATGGGAATGAAGACAAGAGTGGCACTGTCAGCCCAGCAGAAAGGAGAGTGAAATTGTACACTGCGCCGCAGATGGGGCTCTCCTCTCTGCCGGCTGTCACATCGCCACACAGGCCATATGACCCAGACACGAGCGAAAGGTGAGAAGCTGGCGGACAGAGCTTGTGGCCTGCAGTTTCTCTTTCCACCACCTTACCTCTCAAGGCTGTTTGTCGCTGGCTACAGCAACCGGTATGATTCCCATGACGGGCCACAATGGGCGGTGAGATGGCACGGCCCCTCTGGGGCGTGTGTCGGCGACATATCCTGCAATTGAATCTCTCTCCACTGGAGAGCTGTCCCGGACACAGATGTGCATCCGATATTCCTATCCTGTGCCGCCAGTCCTTTGGTGAGAGAGTGACAGGCATTCCTCAGACTCTGAGCCATCACAGCGGCGAGGTAACGCGTTACGCTTGGGAACCAGGGCAGAACTGCTCACGGCACATAGACCCGTTTGAAAATGGCTCCCGTGGCTGCTGGTATTCTGTGTACAGGCTGAAGCAGGGTCATGCTCACATAGGGAGATCCCAGCACATTGGAGCAAGTTATTCACTCTGTGTCTGTGCTAATGGGCAGTGCTAATCCCTCTTGGTCCCACTACTAGTACCACTTGCTATGATATTAACACTCGAAATAAAAGCTTTTGGTCCTATTAGCATGGTGATGTTATTAGCATTCTGATGTGTCATCACCTGACCCCTTGCAGAAGGATGACATCATCACCTGACCCCTTGCTGAAGGATGACATCATCACCTGACCCCATAATTAATGATGATATTATTACCTCAGCCTTTATGAATGATGACATAATCATTTGACTCCTTTAATGAATGATGACGTCATAACCTGACCCCTTAATGAATGATGATGTCATTAGCTGACCCCTTAATGAATGATGATGTCATTACCCTACCCTCGCTAGCAGCAAATCTCTGTTCTTGTCCCTGTCAGAGGGCATCGGTCAGGTTGAAAAGACAAAACTAGCATGAAATCCTTTTGGAGCTTGTCTGATCCTGCTGATGTATTCCTTAGCTTGCTGCTAGTCTCAGGCGGATGTGACCACGACTGTTCCAGCTGAGTGTGTGTGGGCACCCAGAAGATGTATGGTCCCTGAAACTGGGAAGATCTCCATAAACCAAACCCCCTTTTCTTCATCCATCACTGTCTAAATAGTAATCATTTGAAGCCCTTTTTGTTAAAAAAATATTAGGAGTCAGTAATGTGCTTAGGTGAAGGTTGCAGGGTGTGTGTTTGTGGCCCCGTTAATGAGGGTGAGCTTTCCCCAGGATGTTTGCGTTCCTCAAGCTGAACCCTGCTCAGGGGGATGGTCTCCACACAGTGGAGTTGTTTCAGCATACATAGGCTGGGCGAAACAGCCAATCAGGTGAGGCGAAAAGAGACACAAAGCTCTGGCTGTTTACAAAACCACATGGTTGCATGAGCGCACATCAGACCTGGAATGTCAACTCAACACTGGTGTTGGGTTAAAGCTAACCAAACCAGTAGGGTCAGCCATGGTGTGCATTTGCACAAAACATTCTGTGTTATTGGAAAGTCTGACAGCTAAATGGAGCTTTCAAAAATATTTCAGCTGACTAAAACACTTCAAAATATTTTTATACAAACAAGCACTAATCGATTAATAACAGTGGCAACATCTTTCTTAAAGGCACAGTAGTCCTGTTTTCTAGAATTTTGTCACTGAGTGACAAAGCTGTTCTTTGGCCCAGGGCTGTTCTATTTCTGGCTTATAATTAACCTGATCTGTTTCTCATGGGGGAGTACAGCATGAAGCCTGCTTCTCACTGGGGTGTACAGCATGAGGTCTACTTCTCATTGGGCTGTGCAGCATGAGGTCTGCTTCTCATTGGGCTGTACAACATGAGGCCTGCTTCTCACTGGGGTGTACATCATGAGGCCTGCTTCTCACTGGGGTGTACAGCATGAGGCCTGCTTCTCACTGGGGTGTACAACATGAGGCCTGCTTCTCATTGGGCTGTACAGCATGAGGCCTGCTTATAACTGGGGGGTACAGCATGAGGCCTGCTTCTCACTGGGGTGTACAGCACGAGGCTTGCTGTCAGCCTCCTCTATTCTGACCTGTGGTTCAGAGGTATTTAAGTACCGACTCTTAGTCACTGTCCTTCCTGACCTCTCCTGATCTGAAGACCTGTCCGGCTGGTGTTGTCCTTGGAATGCCTTTCACAGGTATTGGAGTGCTCTGCGGGTGTTTATGTAGCATGTACCTGCATGTTGCTTTCACCGTCCCCTGTGGGTGGTTCGCGTGCCTCCCCATTTGAGCGGCCGTCTTCCTATCCCTGCAGGTGCTGCGATCCCGGTGGGCATCGACGTCCAGGTGGAGAGCATCGACAGCATTTTGGAGGTCAACATGGTGAGAGGCTCCCTTGCTCCGGCCCAAAGCGCCGGGCGTCTTCGTAGGGGTGTCCCATCTCAGGTCACTGGTTTCAAAACAAAGATGTAGCTGTGCAGTGTGAGAGAATCTAGCAAATTCCACGGCGTATACGTGACCTGCCAGGCACACATGTGGGTCGCATTTGAAGGCAACCAGATTAAATACACCGTGTCACAAGAGCATCCATCACAGTTAGCTGACTGGCTGGGTGGTGGGAAGGCGGGGGAGGGGGCTGCCTCGCTGATTTCTTCCACCTGTCTGTCTTTCCTTGGAATGTGTGTACATTGCTGTGGCTGCCACACACAGCCCAGCCCTCCCATCTCCGCAGATGAGCCCTGCATGACCGCACCCCCACTCCCTGCCTGGCCGCCCTTAATGTCCCATTCAGCTTCTCATTTCCTTCCAGCCAGAACACACATCCTACTTCTGTGTTTACTTGCATATTTACCTACTTGTTAACCTGGGCCCCCCCCTTATATCAGCGCAGCCCCCTCAGACCCAGAGGAGGGTTGGGCCCCAGCTTTGCCGCCTACTGTTGACATGTCGCTCATTTATGTACAAATGTAACCAGAACGGATGCGTATAAACAAACAGGTACATGGGAGAGTAGCAGTGAAGCAGGGCTGAGTGTGGCATTGGGGTCAGACAGTCCCCAGAGCACTTAGGGCTTAAGGGCCTCGCCCAGGGGCCTCATTCTGCCCACCGGGGATTTAAACCAGCAACCTTTCGATCGTGGGAATCACAGTGTCCTAACCCAGCCACATAGCACCCCCTGCTGTCTGGGTGCTGTACCTGTGTCTGGTTTACAGTAGCATGTGTGTGGCCTGCAGGACTTCACCATGACCCTGTACCTGAGGCACTACTGGCAGGACGACCGGCTGGCCTTCCCCTCCAGCAGCAACAAGAGTCGCACCTTCGATGCGCGGCTGATAAAGAAGATCTGGGTGCCGGACGTCGTCTTCGTGCACTCCAAGCGCTCCTTCATCCACGACACCACCATGGAGAACATCATGCTGAGGGTGTACCCCGACGGCAACATCCTGTACAGCGTCAGGTACATGCCTCTCGCTGGCGAGCCGCCTGCCTGGGTCCCGCTCCGGCCTTCACCGTGCTGCCTGACCTTGCAGGATCACTGGTTTCCGCTGGACACGCAGAACTGCTCCCTGGAGCTGGAGAGCTGTGAGTACCTGCCTGCTGGCCTCCACCCCATCTGCCCCACTGGGCTCCCTGTCCATGCCCCCCCCCCCCCACCCCCTCAGCATATCGCAGCCTGCCCTGCTAGGGATTCGGTCACCATTTCTGCTCAGACCAGCTTTTCATTCTATCCTAAACGTCTTCCTTTTCCTGCAGACGCATATAACGAAAATGACTTAATGCTATACTGGAAGAATGGGAATGATTCCCTGCGGACGGATGAGATCCTGCTCTCCCAGTTTTTCATTGAAGAATTCCACCCATCCTTCGGACTGGCCTTCTACAGCAGCACGGGTGGGTGTACCTGCACTTTCTGCACCCATTGACTGCTATAGATCTGCCCCCCCACCTACAGACACACACACACATACACACAGTGTCATCGCACTGGTGCTTCAGCGGATAGTGTGTCATCTCAGAAAGTTCCAGATAAAGAAGTAAAGTACAAAGGCTGGACAGAAAACAAAATGAGTCGATTTGCTGATAGCGTATCTTAAAGAGGTGTCATATCTCTTCCTGTCTCTTTCTTATCAGAATAACTTTCTTTTCCCAACTGACTCCCCCTTCCAGGAGGTCCAGGTCATTGAATTGTCTCTCCCTATCTGTCTGTCCTTCCTCCTTTCCAAGATGGTATCCTTAAATGTTTATTGTTAGTCTCTTATTCTGACTTTCAGAACATTTCATTCCTGTACTGTGTACTTTTTCAATACCTTTGCAGTAGGGTCACTACCTCAGTCCCGTAAAATTCCTGGACACTCAGTCACTGACCAAAAACACTGCATATAGCAGCATCATTCGAAAGGTTTGTTTGGGTCCTGCTTGAAAGGGAAATTAAAGCCCTACATAGCAGCGTAATCTCTAGTATTTCGAATACCCTGTTCTGAATTTCCATCACTCACTGTTTTTACAGCTTCTGAATTTAACTGGTCATCTCTGCATCACTGAAATAAATTAAATTAAAATAAATTCGCTCTTCTCCTTCATAAAAGTGTGTGGACAGCTTAAAAAGCAGTGGGTACCAAAAGTTTTTATAAAGGTTAAATACAAAAACATTTATTAAATAAACTTCAGCGTTACTTGGAATGCTATTGACGGCATGAAGTTCCAGCTGTAGGCCCTCCGGGCTTGGAGGGATTCCTGCAGGTAAAACATGGCATGGAAAATTACAATCGAGGTGTATCTCAGTATCTGTAATAAGTCCTCCTCCTCTGTTTTGTCATCCATTTTCAATGTAATTTCAGTTTTTTTTACTTAATCTTTGAATATGGTGGCAATCACAGTGTCTGTGCAGTGTGTGTATAGAGCGTGTCTTGTCATGAAATTGTTTGATTGTATAAAGATACAGTACAGTATATATTCATTGCACACATTTCATTGGCTAAAACGACACAGTATAATCTCTTTCTATTACAGTTTTTTTCCTGATTGCTTAAGCAGAAACTTTGAAACTACAGGCCATTTTTGCAAAAGCAAAACCAAACCTACACCAAACCTACACCAAACCTACAAAACTTTGCATCTACTGAAAAACCAAATAGTTCTCGCAAAGCACCAAATACACACTGACTGTATAAATGACATATATTCGTGCCGTATAAAAACAGTGAGTGATAGAAATAAATGTATAAATGACATACTCGTGTATAAATGACAAGCACTTTCCTGTATGCAGAGCACAGCAGTTTGCAAAAAAGTGCCATCATACATGTAGCACACACACACACACACACACACACAGGTATCCATATGCGTAAAGTACTGATCTGTATTCCCAACATAACAAGAATATTATCAAACAAGGAGATAAAGGTATTTTTCTGAAAATGTTCTAGCAAAAGCTCAAACAACAGAAACAGAGTAGAAGAAAACAAAAACATCTGTGTTATGAAAATAACGGACAGAAAGAAAAATCGCACCTTCTGTTAGTGTGGAAATGCAATTGGCGAAATAGTGTAGGGGTGTAGAGACCAAAGATAATGGTTTTGCTAGAAGTGTCTTAAATCTGAGTGTAAGGCAGAGAAGATGCATTCAGTTTGACACACTTCGTTAAATGCATTGACCACATGTGTTTCAGAGAGAGAATCGCTGTTAGTGTTTAAGCGTTCAGAAAAAAACATTTGAAACAGCTGGATGAGTCTTTCAGTCAAGGCAACAGACCAATAAAAGTTACAAGATGAACCAAACGATTCAGCAGAGCACAGGAGTCTTTCAGTTTGTAGACCTGAAGGCTCGCAGTGTCCCCTCTGACATAGATTAGGTTGCTACCCTGCTTTTCATGTTTCCTTTGTTTGCACTGTTCAGATTAATTTATACCCGAGCGTAAATTTTTGCAGCAACCCTTCACATAGACACAATTTAGGCATAGCATCAAATGATAAATTGCAAAAATATATATGTGCAAATATGCTAAATGTACAAATGTGACCCATCACCACAAAATGAGTCTTATGGGTGCAGTTCTACCAGTGCGACTTAAGACTCATTTCGTGGCGACGGGTCACAAATATGCAAATATATCTTTAGAGTGCAAAATAAATGTAAATGTGCATTATGTATTGCCTCAGAGGAGGAGGCTTCTCCTCCGACACAGAGAGTCGTTATAGATGGTAACTGTCATGGGCAGGAATGGCCTCCTGTAACGATTCTTATTGCAGCAGAACTGAAGGAGTGTCTGACTGAAAACACTTTTCTTGTCTGATGAGTGCAGGGGTGTGTAGTACTGCCCATATTGTGCATATATGTATAACCGTCTGTGCAGTATATTCTTGCTGCTGTTTGCTCCGGAATTCCCCGTTGATCTTATAAAGTTAACCCTAATCTTAATAACTGTCTTCCTTCCTGTCTCTGTCTCCCTTCCTTGCAGGATGGTACAACAGGCTGTACATTAACTTCCTGCTCAGAAGGCACATATTCTTCTTCATGCTGCAGACCTACTTCCCCACCATGCCGATGGTGATGCTGTCCTGGGTGTCCTTCTGGATCGACCGGAGGGCCGTCCCCGCCCGTGTCTCCCTAGGTGCTGCCCGCTCCTTGCCCGGTCTTCTGGCGCCTCATTATCTCCAGGAAAGCCCAGTAACACATGTGTAACATCTGGCCTCGGCAACAGCAGCCTTAAATCTGCCTAATGGATCACAGATGTGCTTCATTAAGGTCACACAGTGTTTGTACACAATGTTTGCACGCTAATAAGGAAGCTGAGCTTGGCAGCATGAGCGTTTGAATAAATCATGCTGACATATTTCTGGGCTGTGGGTTTCCTGTCTGTGGGGGTATGAACCTGGTGTCAGCTCTATGCATTGACCCATCTGCTGTTGTGTTTCGCTGCAGTGCCCTCTTGTGTCTCTCACAGGCATCACCACCGTGCTTACCATGTCCACCATCATCACAGGCGTGTCCTCCTCTATGCCCCAGGTGTCCTACGTCAAGGCTGTGGACATCTACCTGTGGGCCAGCTTCCTCTTCATCTTCCTGTCCATCATTGAATACGCCGCAGTCAGTTATTTCACCACAGTGGAGGAGATGAGGAAACTCACGAGGACAAAGGTCACTGTCACCTTCATGCCCTCTGGGGTCAGAGGTTATGAGACTGGCTGGATCAGCAGGAAGGTGCTCTTAAGGCTGAAAATGTCCTTCTCTGGTTCTTTGTGAACCACAAACTAGTTGATGGAAGTGGTTTGACTGGCAAAAGATGCATTGGTTTAACGACAGATTAACACTGAACCCTGACTGCATGAACATCTTTAAGAAAAAGTTATAGCTTCCTTTACAATTACACTTTCCATATGCAGTTGTTTAAACCATTTTGCGATGTTTGCAGGGTAACAGCATACGAACCAGTGTCAGTATACCGAGCCGACATGCTTCTGATTGCTGTAGAGGCTGCTGGGATTGCTGCACTGTGAGGGAGTGGTGTAGACGTTGTGTGCACTTATGTTTTGCGCCTGTTGAAGCGTTTGACTGGAATTATTTATAAGTATATTTGAGTGTTTGTGTGCCAGTACGCTTACGTGGGTGGTTGTTCTTTCATTTTTTTCTTTTTTCTTTCGGTCGGTGTGAGTACTTGTCTGTCCTTATTAATAAACAGCGCGAGTGTAACCGATAGCTGTGGGTGTCGCGTGAGCGGCGTTTCTGCCCGCGTACCTTCCCTACAAACACCCGCGAGGTATAATATCTAATATCGGTAACGTTACTCGGAAAAGGACAGTTGCTCCTGAGCTTTGCTCGGTCGCCAGTCGGGGCTGGGAGGATATTTTCCACTTTTTTTCCCCCGCTCCGGCAGTAGGCTGCTTTGAGAGGGTTTTTTTGTGGTTTTTCGGCCTCCCTAGAGGAACTTCGCTTTATTTTAGTTAAACGTAGTTCAGCAGGAAGTTAGTCTTCGGTGGGTAATTGTTAATTTGGTTATTTTAAAAGTTTTATTTCAAAGGTTGGTATTGCTGACACTGTCAGATAATTTAAAAAGTTCCGTTTTAACGCAAGTGTTAATTTAGTGTTTTATTGTATTCGGCACTTTATATTAACTGTACGTTAATAAAATCAAGTAAAAGTTAAATATGCTATATAAATATATTGTGGTGGGAGTAAAGGACGGGGTCATAGTGAGTTATGTAATTATGGGGCCAGCTCAGTGTTGTGTTTGTAAGATGTTTGCCCTTCTGGATGTTTACGTCCAGTCGGACTTCATCTGCTAGCGATGTAAGTTAGTGGACTCACTCATGGGCAAGGTTCGTGACCTCGAGGAGC
>JAODJX010000083.1:24228029-24260166 GCA_026776945.1 Isichthys henryi
CAAAGTCACCTGCCCTAAAGACAGCATGACAACCTAGGATCAAAAGCAAGTACCCTAGAGACATAGCAACACCCTACCGTCAAAGTCAACTGCCCTAAAGACAGCATGACAACCTAGGATCAAAAGCAAGTACTCTAGAGACACAGCGACACCCTACTGTCAAAGTCAACTGCCCTCAAGACACCATGACAACCTAGGATCAAAAGCAAGTACCCTAGAAACTACTACCTCCTTATTACTTCTTTCCCAGTTGTGTAAGTGAACTGTGTTTCTGCATGTGTGTGTATAATGATCCTTGTCAAGATGCTATCTGATTTCTGTACCTGTTTGGAGGTGAAAAAGGAGGAGCCAGATACAGAGCAGGCCGAGAAGAGTGAGGCTTCCAGGGGTCTGAAAGCAGTCTGTGCTCCTGCACGGCATCCTTCTGGAAGATAGGAACAGATTAAATGTGTCTGTGTTTGGAAGACGGGAACAGACGGAGTGTGTCTGTGTTTGGAAGTCAGAAACAGACTGAGTGTGTCTGGAAGACAGGAACAGACCGAGTGTGTCTGTTTGCATGAAGCTTTCCCATTATATCTCAGCCTAGCTTTAGTTTTGTAAATCTGACACACAGAGCTGCTTACAAAGGGTCCTTCTCCATTCACTTTGCCCTTTAACTCTCACTTATACAGAGACTGTCAGGTTTTCCACCCTTTTCAGCCTGGCAGCCCAGGTATGATGAGAGATTTTACAGGTTGGCCAGTTAAAACCTGTCACCCATCTGTAGGTTTTCCAGCTTAAGTATCTTTATAATGAAATAACCTTCAGAAGCCAGTTTGAGCTATTAGTTAAGTTCTCCCCAAAGGAGCTTGATGGGCCGAATGGCCACCTCTCGTTTGTAAACTTCTCATGTTCTTACGTTCAGTACCAAAGCTACCTGTGCTCAGCAAGGTGATGATGCTACGGGCCAGTGTGAGATCAATCAGACAGTCAGTGAGATGTTACCTGGTATCTCATCAGAGCACAGCCATCAGCCTATTTTAGTGCCCTTGATGAAAGCGGACCTTGCTTATTTTAAGCTGAATGCCCAGCCCAGGATTTCAATGTGCGACTTTGTGTTCTTATGGTCTCTGTGTAAAACCTGTACTGGTACATACCACACTGAATCTAACCCTGTTACTGCACAGCATTAGTTGGCAGATCCTGCCCCAGCAAGGCCCCCAAAATGCTATATTCCAGTACCGAAGACACACATCTAAATATAACAGCCATAGTGTATATACATAAACCTGTTGGGCTGAGCTGGGCAACTGAGAACTTAAACTCTGTGTTACTTTATAATCACTTTGAAATGATGCAAGAAGTGTCGTTCATTTTAAATGATTATTACCTGTCTGTCTCTCGGAATGAGTCAACATTACAAAAGCCTGTTCGTTTAAGCAATTTAGAAAAAAATCAAAAAAACAATGGCTATTAAATGTTTTTTAAATGATCACTGAGAGGTTTATTATAATAAAGTGCTGCGGACGCTCTTACCTTTGTGTTCCAGTACATCCTAGTGGAGGGGAAATCGCTGAGGCTCTTCCAGTCCTGCATAACATGAGTGTCCCATTTGTAGAGTGACCCACCAGGGCAATCAGAAGAAGCCAACTATTTGTGTCCGACAGCCGAAAAACAGTGTGTCCGATAGGCGTTCAGATCCTGACAAAAGCGAACAGGGCACACAAGCACTATGTGTGGAAATGGAGTTTAAAGTTACAAAGAGTAGCAATGTGCTCCAGGCAAAGGGAACCTCAATGCCAGACACTCCCACCATTGCAGCCTGTTCAGAAAGGCAGGGCGATGACACGCCACGTCAGTCATGCCACAGTCTAGCATGCTGCTCCCAGAAGACCTTTTCACAATCAACAACATGTCGATGGTACTTTATAATGAAAATAGAGCTTCCCAGCCAAATTCAATGGTTGTTTATTTAAAGTGTGTATTTGCTATTAAAATCCAGTGTTATCCCTATTTAAAATAACTGTTAATCACGTTTTTTAACGTATTAATCACTGTGAATCACGTTTTTAACGTGTTAATCACTGTTAATCACGTTTTTTGATCGTAACTCATGTTTCAGGTATGATCTCTGTTAGTCAGTGGGATGCTGTTTCTTCACAGAGACTGGACACAGCGTCCTTCTGGTGTTCACACCCCTCCTCCAATCCAGGACTGATTAACGTCATACTGTCGCAATCCAGTAAAACCTGGTATGTGAAGAGCCTACGTGACGCAAACAGGTGCACAGTGTAGCATAGGTCCTGACCCAACTGATGAGGCCAAAATGAAACGTGTGGCGGCGTGGAGAGGCTGCTGGTATGGAGAGAGCGTGAAACCATCATATATCTTACAGTGAGATTCTTTACTGGGAGCTGACACAAGCAACAACCACTAAGTAAGATAATAATGAGGATGGGGGGGGGTTGATAATCCTCTCAAAACTGGAATCCCCCCTGCCCCTCCCCACCCAAAATAGATCAAATTCTGCTCAAGGACACAAAGGACCCGGAGGTGTTGCCGTGGCGATGCCCGGGTCTCTAGCCCAGATGACAGCAAGGGCCAGGATGTGTGCCTCGGTGCTTCCTAGAGACTGGTTGCCATGCCAACCTCAGGCCTAAGCTGCATGTGACTGTCTGGGTTTGGATGTGGCACTGCGCGACATGCAGGATCCACACAGCGCAGTGCCTCAGCATAACCCCAGTCCCTAACCTTAACCCCAGGGCTCTGCACTGCCGCCAGAGCTGCACCTTACATTCCACTGGCATCATGACTCATAATACCTGTTTTTCGAGTCACAATACCATATTGGAATAGATTTTTACGTGTTTGATATTAACGTATGTGTAACACTCATAAATAAACAAATAGCTTTGAAATGTTTTGTCATAAGCCCTTTGCATGTGTATCTGCATCACAGGGTATGCGTGAGTTTGTAGGCCAGTGCTTGTATGTAGTATGTTAGCAGCTACGTCAGTATGCGCCGACGTGCATCACATACTTGTCACTGTTTCTGTTTGCTCAGGCATGTGGGACTTTTGAGCATAACACTGCACTGTTAGGGGACCACGTGTTAAGAGGCGACCCTGTTAGCTAGGTGTCCACTGAGGATTGGGACCCCCAGGCGCTTTTAGAGGCTGGGAGGTCACAGAGGGGTCACTGGGGGTCAGTGAGGGTGGGACCCTTTAATGTGGCTCTTGTCTCTGTCCTCCACAGGGGCTGCCTGTGCTGTACAAATAAAAGGTAAACACCCACAATCACATAAAGGGATGTTTGTTTAGAGATAATCACTATGTTTTGCTTTGATTTCAAATGGTTCAATTGTTTTTAGTACAGTTAGTCTGTATCAATAGAATTAAGACAGGAAGAGAAATGCTGCTTTTTATTTTGAAATCCATGGTTAGCTTTACGACGGCGTCGTTCAGACGGACTGACACTGGAGCCAGTCCCAGTGCAGTGTTGATGTGGCCCTGAGATGGGAGAAGCGTGTCACAGGAATGGAGACAGCCGGCCGTCACTCGCCGCCTCGCACTGGGCCCGGCTTCCACACCAGCATTTGTTTTTTTCTTCTTATTTCAATAGTTGTTAAGAGATTTATAATCTGTACAGTGCAGTGTTACCATGGTGATAACTAACAGGTCACAATACACTAAAGTAAGCAAAACCAAGCTTGGATGGCTCTTCATTTTCTCCCCTTTATCTCTCTCTGTCCCTATTTTGGTTTCCCTTTCCCTGAGGGTTCAGAAATGTTGCCGTCCTGACTACATTTGGTCTAAGTTCACAGAACCCCCAGGAAATTCCTGCTGCGCACTGGCTTTGTAGGACGGAGCAGAAAAGCGCTGCACAGATGCCCCCAGCAATGAAACCAGGAAGCTGCAAATGAGCAGTGTAAGGGGAGTGCAGGTGCCAGATTACCTGTCCCAGTAAGGTGTGGGAACATGAATAACCTTTGTTTAAAAAGCCATCACATGGCTGGCCCCTCCCCACTGCCCCCTCACTGCCATACCTCTCCCCATTGTGTATTTATCCAGAGGCTGTTTTTTGAGTGGCCTTTCTCAGTTGAAACTGCAAATGTTTCCCCCTGGTTGAAGTGCAAGGCATAATTTCCTTGTTACACAAACAACTATTCAAAACCATGACCACTCAATTGCAGTACTGCATACCGGCCACTAGGGGATGCCAGATCCCACACAAAACGCATAACATGCCTATATGCACTATACTTTACATTCATAGTTAAATGGCATTATTGAAAAGAATGTGACAGGAATTGGCAAAGGCAGTGACACTGTTTTAACACGATTTACTTTATTCATCTTCAACTTGTATAAACAGTTACAAAAAATGGCAGGGTCTTTGTCAGAAGTAACAACAGTGACATTTCAATTATGAATGTGTGTCTGTGCAGAGGGAGAAATTCACAGGTGTGTTTGTGTGTGTGCAGGAAAAGGATTTGTTTGTCTGATCCAGTGATCAGTGCTGTGAATGTGTGTACATGTGTAAATGTGTGTGTCGGATTAACAGAGAGCAGCATGTTCACTGCCGGTACAGAGACACTACGGTGGGGGTCCCAGCAGGCACACACCTTCATTTTACCTGCATAACGCTGCGGAACGTCAAACACAGCATAACACAGCGGCCACCCTCCCTTTGACCCCCTGACACGGCCACAAATCTACAGCTTCACAGCGCACAGCATCGCCATGGACGCAGCTGGAAACCGCGGGACTACGGTAACGACAGAAGGAGCGGAGGGCGACTAGAGGCAGGGTTTACAGAGATCAGACGCCTGCAGCTCTCTCACTAAATGCAGAGCTCATTTATAAAATGAGGGCAATCGAGAAAGTGTACTTTACAGATCTTAAAGGGTAGAAGCTTCCAAGCACAGACAGCCGCTCAAATCATAAGCCTAGAGACCCCTTGAGAGAGCTCACAAAGACCAACAAAACTGAGGTGGGGCATTTCAGATGGGAACGCCTCTGCGGAGTCAGACCCGGCCCAATGCAATGCTATGTTCCAGCCCAGACCGCATCTACAGGGTCTTGTGATCTACAGGAAGTATGACAGTGCATTTACTTCATAGGCACACCAGGTCTCTCACTCTGCGGTGGTGTATTACAGCCCCAGACTGTTCTGCAGTGGTATATCCCTTTCTCAGTGGCCCCACAGTGGTATACTCCTACACTGAAACCCACCTGGCTACATACCTACCTATATACACATATATGCCTTCACATATGCGTAGCTCTGCCTGCAAATGGTTATTATATTAAGTGAATATGTAACAAACAAACAAACAAATAAATAAATAATAGTTTGGTGCACTGCTGCGAAGGCAGATACCACCACATACTGTACCGACCCCCAAACAATCTGTGGGCACTTTCCAGCTTTCTGAGTGTTTATAACCATGTCAGCCTGCCCTCCCAGTGCCCCCAGGCAGCCTTTCAGATGATGCACTTCCAGTGCTGGGTCCTGTTTGAATGCTCTGTAATAAGACCTATACCACGTCCCACTGCAGTTTTTGGTATATCCTTCCACTGCTAAGGGGCCCAGACAATCTTATTCCTGCATTCCCAAGTACTCCTAGCTATTCTCAATGTGGTCATTAATAAATATATCAGAAGCTCATCATTAGTATACTCAGAATGGCGATAAAGAATAGCAAAAACTATAACTGATATTTTAGTACCGAATAATGAAAAAGGCCGCAGCAGAACATATATCAATTTTAGATAAGCATTCCTTTGCATAATATGAAATTACCCAAAACTGGGCAAGCAGCCCCTACGTTTAAACATAGGCCCGAAATTGATGCGTCGAACTGTCACACGGGTTTGCAAGCGCATCTCACTTCTACGTTAAATTCAACCCTGATAGCGCGCCGGCATGAGGATTCTCTTCAGATCTACACTACTGACTAACATTTACGTAATGTAATTACATCCACACAGACACTTCAAAGTTCCCCTTTCGAGCACTACATTATGAGAATTCGGGTAAAGTCCTTTAGTTTTTTTCTTGCTCATAGGAGATTTACTTACACAAAAATGTTGGATGAGGGCAGAACAAAAAATGATTGGATCTGAGATAATCAGAACGTAGAGGAGGAGGGTTCCTCACAACTAGAGAAGGCGGGACCAAGACATCTGATTGGTTGGTCCCGCCTCCTCTAGTGGCTTAGACCCACCCCCCGTACAATCTGATTTGCTATCTCTCTGAACCAATCATTTTTCTGTCTGCCCTCAGAACATGTTTATCCCATGAGCATTTTTTTCCCCATAGAGAATTTGATTATTTGGATCAATAAACAGTCAGGATATGATGGTCACAGTAATTAGCTGACAATACCATAAAATTCCTGTAAAACAAATATTTCCTTTGGCAATGGTTAATATTTCAACAGTATTAGTTCCATATTTACCATTAGGACTATAATGTGTCTCAGACCGGAATTACTTCCGTGGACCGTTTGCGACCGTAATCACCTACGTAAGACCACTGGCTGTCATCCATCAGGCCGCCTGCCAGCAGTCCGTCCTGGAGCATGCTGCCAGTCATGTATTGATTGAATTTACATCATTTAGCCGACGCGTTTGTCCGAAGCAACGTACAAGTGAAGCAAATAGCACATTAGAAACTCATTTGATTAATGGATAGCAACTCTGTTACTTTCCTTCTTACGCCGAGAGCACGTCTAATTACTGGGCTATATTCATCCATCTATCCGTTCATCCCAATGCTATAAAAAGCACTACATTTGGCAGAAGGAAACCCTCCAGGGCTATGGGTTTGACTCCTTCCTTCCTTTTCCACCTGTGTGATTGAGCGTGATCCGTTGGGCCCAGTAATGGATGGGCAACCTGTGAAGGAGGCCCCAGGTCTGTTTCCCTGTGCTGACTGGGACTGGCTCCAGTGTCAAACTGGACAGGCACTATGGAAGATTGACTGATGGACAAACATCCTGCTTATAGAACTTTGAACTCCAGACCAATAGCTTTGCATGGACATGTTCTGTTATGTGTTCAATGTCGAACATAAAATGAAATTCACTAGCTTTCATAATATTTGTGTGTGGACTTTGCATGCCGGTGAATGACAGTATGTGTTTGGACCCTGCGATGGACTGGCATCCCATCCAGGGTGTCCCCCAGCCCAATGCACTTTGCTGCCTGGGACCAGCTCCAGACCCCCTGTGAGTGGAGGATGGATGCATAGATCTTTCCAAAGAATATATTTTCAAGCAGCTCAGCAACACTGTCCAATGCGGCATTGATTTTCTGCAAGGTCGATGCTGTATTTTCAGGTAGCTTTTCTACAGCATTCAAATGGGTGCTGACAGTATTTGCAGAAAAAAAAATCATACACCAGAATGCACACTCCTCGCAGTGAGTAACTGTACTTGGCAAAGGATGTTTCGATCTGTATATATTAACGTTAGACTACCTAATAAATAAAAATCATTTAGAATTATGTGCTTCCTAAAAAAAACTGCAGTCGACACAATTTGTCATTTTGGAGGGTGGTTTTCATATTATTTCAGTTTACATGAACAGAATTTATAAAGTAAATCACATTTATTTTATACTTTTATACAGCTAGTCCACATCATAATTATATTTAGTTGTGCTGCATAAGTCATCGGCACTGAACACTTTAATGTGGAATTATTCAAATCAATTTTAAATTAAATGTCCTTCATGTAAATTCAACTTTAATGTATAGATTCACACACTCCAGCTACAAAACCCCCCCAAGAATATAAGTGTGGCCCTAACCGTAACTATGTCAGTCTGCGGTTCTGCTCTTACACCGAGTCACACCCTGTGATCCTTACAGCTGCTCTGATATTCATCCACCAAACCAGTACCCAGCTGATGTCTCTGCCTAAACGCTGCCAATTCCTGTATTTCAACTGGGCCAGACTCTGTCACTGCGTTCCCTGGACTGAATTTCACCACTGTAAAATTCAACCAGACATGACTCTACACTCTGACACAGGCCTTACATGAGAAATTCACCACAGGGAGCAAGACACTCACTTTCACAGTTAGGCCTAGAACAGCATTTCATCATGACAGCTCAGCCAACCTCGACAGAACTGCCTGAAGTAACAGGTCACTATGACAACGAGATCCACAGTCCAGTAAAGACATACAACCATCACGAACATGGGAGCAGTGCATCCGTGTTTGTCCTTCACCCAGTACACTTGACAGAGACAGGACCATATGCTGTACCTATTACTGTTCAAATCACAGATGGTGAAACGTGTGAATGAATACTTCTAATTCACGCTAAGCTATGAATTTGTGAATGATGTCCAAACCATACTCAGGAGTGACTTACAAACCTTTACACCAGCTGCTAATCTCTAATGCTGTGGACACTGCACTGGACCACTGCAGACTGGAGTCTGGGACTCACCCACCCTCATATCAGGCCACACCCACTTTGGTCGCTGGCTCCGCTCACACTAATCTCCATGTATGAAGCTCTGCCATCCAGCCCTGCCAGATGCTGTCATCATCTCCTACCATACTGTGTGCCCTGGCCCATCCTGGGCGGTTCTGCTTCTGCCAGTTAAACAGTGGTAATTTGGTCAACCACGCGAGTACTATCTGCCATCTCCACACACTCGATCTCCTCCCTGTTCTCGGAGGCCTTCTTGCCCTTCCGTTTCTTTTTGGATGGCGGCAGGAAGGTTAGAACCACAGGCAGGATGGCCAAGCAGTGGAAAAGAGTGATGAGTGCTGTGAGGAAGAGGCACCGGAAGAGTGTGCGGGTCAGATTGGACGGCACGGCGGCCAGGGGCAGCAGTGCGGCGCCATAGCACAGGTAGGTCTGCAGCAGGGGCACCCCGTGCCGCTCAAGAGCCTGCTGCACCCAGCGTGTGCGTGTGTAGTCCCGGCCCAAGGCGAACGTGGAGACCAGAGGGCTGCCGGCATCAATGGCATGGTTCACACCGTGGATCAGGCAGAGGACGGAGACGCAGTCCAGCTCCACCCGCCACAGGGTCATGAAGCCAACCGCCCCGAAGGCCACCGAGGCCACAGTGACCGTGAGCCACACATTTACCAGCGGGTCGGCTGCCAGGAAGGCGGAGAAGAAGAGCAGGAAGAGGGCAGCGATGCAGGCGTTGTTAAGTGGCGCGCACACGGAGGCAGCATAGCGGTCCATGTAGACAAAGGAGGGGTTGAAGATGATGAACTTCACACGTGAAGTATGCGAGAGCCGGCGGAGCGTGTCCAGCAAGACCGACATCTCCTCCCTCTTGTTCTCGGTGGTCTTGGCGACGAGGAACATGCGCGAGGCGGCGACGTCGGCATCGCCGTCGCTGCGGCGGGCGAAGATGATGTCGTCGGAGAAGTGCAGGAACTGCGGCTGCTTGAGGAAGCCATGCCGCAGCAGCTCAGTGAAGTTGTGCCGGGGCAGCGTGGAGCTCAGGTTGAGGCTGCGCAGGTAGCCCAAGTAGCTCTCAAACCAAGAGATCCTCTCGAAGCCCTTGGTGTACTCCAGGAGGTCCTCCTGCACGCTGGCATTCCAGTACTCGATAGACTCGTAGATGTAGAACCCAATGACTGGGCTGTAGCTGCTGAAGAACCTCTGCTGAGCCCGCGTGTAGGCAATGGTGCTGGTCTCTGTAGCAACCATGTTGCTGAGGTCAGAGCCCTCGCTAACCTGGAGGTAACCCATGAGGGCAAAGGAGACGTAGACCAGGTAGAAGAGGACCACAAAGGGCTTCACATATGTGTTGGTGATCCAGTCGCAGTAGTAGTGCTTCACAAAGGACACCAGCAGATGGCGCTCGTAGGCACGGAGGTCGCTCGGTTCAGTGGCCTCCTCATTGTATTGCGTGTGCATGAGACAGCGGTACCAGCTGGGCCTCTGCTGCAGCACCTCTGGCCGGGGCACTTTCCGGCAGAAGAGGCTGTGCTGGTAGTTGTTTTCCAGGTAGCCGGCAAAGACAAGGTTGGCGCCATAAAAGGTGAGGACATAGAGGTAGCTGAACACGATGGCCACGCAGGTGTTCCTGCAGAAGAGGCGCACCGCCTCGATGTTGGTGAAGGGGCTGGCCCCGATGCCGAACGTCACCAGGTACATGGCGGTGCTGGCACTGAAGGGCAGCATGGAGTCCGAGAAGACGGCAGCCGCGCGCTCCTTCACGTGCTGGTCCTCCCTCGTGCGGCGCCACGATGACAGCATTTCGAAGGTGCCCAGCAAGCCGTGACCTGGAGGGGAAGAGGAGCAGACGCTGACTGCTAGCTGGAAGACTAGGCTTTTAGGACTGGCCTGTTTTTGGCCATTGATATTTGGCGGATTTGCAAAATTTGGTTTTTGATCCTATGCAAACGCCAGGGCAATATTCTCATGTGTTTAGTGTGTGTGTATGTGTGTGGAAGTGTGCATTATTTCCTTTAGTACCATACACTGTTTTTATGCGTGGGGGGGGGGTGCTGGCATGCTCGCCACAGTGTGCGAGGCTTTACTGGCGGGATTCTCAGAGGGAGTCATGACTCAGCAGAGTCTCCTCACCGACACTCCGGGTGTGTGAATCATTGGGGTCCACAGCAGGTCTGAGCGTTACTGTCGTATGAAGAGGTGAGAGGAGAGTGAGCAAGATGAGCATGTCCTCTTAAGATGAGAAAGATGGGCAGAGAGTGTGAGAGAAGGAGCACCTCCCGCTGGGCCTTCCACTGAGTGACTCTTTCAGGCCTCAGGCGGAGCACTTACGGGTCCATCGCGGGGGAGGGGGGGAACAAACCGCGGAGGCAGAGGCCCCTGGAAAATGAGAATTCTGCCCCAAACACGCCAGGCATACTCCCCGCACCAGCAAATCCCCCGACTGGTACCATTCATACACCAGTGGCTGCTTCTGCTTGTACCATGAAATTTGTAGCAGAAACATCGAATCATCGATGAGGCAAAATAGTAAATGGGACAGGAGGACAAAGGCCAGAGTGCTGGCCTATCAGCCAGGGTGATGGAAGGGGCTGCCGGGGGACATTCGTCTCTGTGGCCACCCTCTTCGGGAGCACAGCATAAATTATGGAACAAGGAACGGCAGGCAAGCACTTTGCAGGCAAGCCTGCTGAGCTTGCAGACAGACAGGAACATGAGTGCACATGCAGAGTTAGGCGTGCAGTCAGCGTCTGTCATTCTGATGCTGTGTGCACATGTGTCCTGCTCTGCCGCAAGGGACGGTTGGTCTCCCATGGTTGACCAGGAGCAGGGATCCCATGAATTATCTCTTAACTGCATGTTCTAGTCAAGCACATTATCCACTTATCTAAGATGGAGCTTTTGGACCTGACGGTAGCCTTCCTCTCCCTCACATTGCACTCACTGACAGGGGCTAAGAGGCCATGAGCACACTGCAGGCTCAACTGGGTCACTGCCATCTTCGGAGATAAAGGTATTACGAGGAGGTGAAAGTAGATCACATTTCCCCTTTTATATCGCCGCATCCGCCAACAAGCCACCAAACAGCGTCATCTTTCAGCTCTCATAAGAGTCTGCCGTGAGTAATACAGGTGCTGATATATGAGTGTGTGTGTGTGTTTGTCGGTTTACTGGGAAAATTTCCAATATTAATAGAACGAGTTCCAGTTTTGACCCAGTGGCCCACTTTAGGCTGCCTGCTAAGGAGAGTTCCTCAGAGTGGGAAGGGGGAGGGAGCAACACGTAGAGGATGTCAACAAGGGAGATGGGGGGTGACCAAATCGGAGAACAAGGAGTGGCTGGTGGAGAACAAGCGGGCAGAGCTCATGCAGGAGTTTGGGTGGCTGAAAATAACCTGGAATAGGTGGGTATTTCATTCATACTGCTTCATGTCTTTGGCCATCTCCAGGGAGCTGTGATTCATTACACAAAGTCCGTCCACCAGCAGGGGGCGCACTCACTTCTGGACACACCCCTTGGTGCATTGCTTTTCCTAGCTAACACTGTGTTTAGTGTGTGATATGGGCTTGGCTCACTGTCCAAAATGAATGTGGAACTGTTGGCTCGCTGCCAATATCGCTGTGTGTGGATCAGTGCTCTGATCCTGAGTGTTGGGCCAGCTGGGGCGTGGGGAGCCGTGGCATGGCCGGGCTCGCTCTCCACCCACGCAGGTGAGAACCTAGCAGGCCGTGACACTTCATCTGCTCCTGCAGGGACCTCTGATCCCATGTCCTGGGGGGGCTGGTGCGAGTTGGCCATTCGGTCAGCTGTAGCTCGTTCAGACTGAAGCACTGGAGAGCTGAGCATGGGTACACAAGTGGGCACAGACGTCCCACATGAGACATGGACGCAGATAAAGTGAGATCCGTGGCAACAAATAGCGACAATGGACAGATACTGTGGAAGGCGAAGGTCCCTCGGATGGAACGGCCTTAAACAGTGATGGACGCCGTGAATTGGGTGCTACAGGAATATTTGCTGCAGTGGGTCCCACAGCATGAGTCATAGTGGCTCTCTGGAAATGGGGTAATAATTAGGCCAATCGGGCGCCTCGGCCCCTCCCCTCCATGGCCTATCAGCAGCAGGGCAGCAGCTTGCACAGCCATTAGCGGGCTGATGTCTCAGTAATGGAATTCAGCCATGCAGGGAGGCCTGACGGTGCGGGCGGAGCCGATAAAGGCCCTAATTACAGAGCGGCGCTTTCATCTCGGGGCCGGCTGCATGAGCATTGTCTCATGGGGGGGAGGGGCCACACCATAATTACCACTGTGCTCTTTCACCATGGGAGATGGCGAGAGTTTGGACAAGAGCTGTAGGACAGCATTCCTACTTGGCCTACCACTGCGGGGGAGGCTGATGCAACTGGAGTGTAGCTCTGTATGCAGTTGGAGGGTAGCTCTATACTCAGTTGGAGTATAGCTCTATACTCAGTAGGAGTACAGGTCTCTGCTCAAAGTGTAGCTCTACTCACACTTAGGGTTTACTCACACTAGGCAATCTGTACCATGCCAGAGCACGTTTGACCCCAAAAGTCTTGGTTTTTTGACTAGTGTGGTTGCTCCATACATGCGCGGACCCACTTGAAGAGGTTGGACCTGAGCACAGTTCAATTGGACTCAGACATGACAAGCATGTAGTATGATCGTTAACTGTCCCCGAACACAGAACACAGACGAGACGGCAATGATGCTACTGGTACATGCATGCACACATGTACACTATACATTAAGTGGACCCGGAAGGAACGGATTGGGTTTGGCTGTGCAGATCGGGTAGGGGCAGGATTACTTTGGTCTAAGCCAGAGGTGCAGTGTTTTCTGGAAAACCAGCACGAATGTGGGGGGGGGGACACAATTGTGCTATGGCCCAGTACAGGGCAGCAGGGCCCAGTGTGAGCACACCCTTATAGGAGCTGTCACAGAGGTGAAGGTGATTATTAAGGAGACTCGGGGAGTGATGACAGGACTAAGAGAGCTGGAGAGCACGCTGGACGTTCTGCATGGTGCACAGTGATACAAGCTGCTCTTCCTCTCCGGTCCTTCTCTTTCCTGCTCAGTCTCTGCAGTCTCCCTCCTGCTGTTACTCATCTCCTACTCTCCCTCTGCATTCCTTCATGTCTCTCCCTCCTGCTGTGGTCCTCTGTCTCCCTCTCTCTGTCACTTTTGTCCACGGTGTGATTGCCTGTCTTATTGTGCCCGGCTTTCCCCTGTGAGGGGGTGTAATAGTCGCCTTGGATGTGTGTGCTGTGTGTAGGTACTGCCCTCTTTCTGTCTTCATGATGCCAGTGCTTTCCTGGGCTTTTGGTTTTCACCATTTGTTGAGTCTTAGTTTGGTTTTGCAATAAAAATTAACTAAACTGGAAATGCCTACAAACACTTGGTTTCTGTGTGCAGGTCCGTCTGGCTTCAGTTTGTGGCGTCTGCAATGGTGGAGGCACCAGCTCCCTGTTTTTAGAGGAAATCAATGTCATCACTGATGTCTGCAGCTATAGCTGGTGGCCATTAACTCAGACACAAGAGATACAAGACTGATGGGAGAGAAAGGAGTGAAAGTGGCTGCCTGGGTGAATTAGAGAACATGTCAAAGTGGATGTTTCTCTAGCAGGGTGGATGTGATTGGGGGAGGGTGGATGCATCCATTTATGCAGCGTTAAGGAGACACCGGAGTGCCAGTGTCATGTATCACTACACCACACCTGATCCTCATTCCTAACTAATAACAATTGACTGGAATTAGAACACGGAAGCAGAAACCCAGGAATGATTTTCAGAAGATATCTGGTATACAGGTGCTCCATGACATACGTTGGAGCTATGTTTTGATGAACCCATCACAGTGCATATCGTCAAATATGAATATGATGTGACAAAAAACTACTGGAATATGAATAATAAATAATTATGGTAATTAAGGAAATAACAGTAACTGAAAAGTAAATAAATGAATACAAGTTTAAACACAAAAGAAGGATGCGATGTTAAATGGTGTATGAGATGTTTATGATAGCAATGGCTAAAGAGACTGGAAGTGTGGCTGGTGGATGCTGGCATCACTTGGCACCAGTACAAAGTATCGTACGGTGCATTGCTAACCCAGGAGTGTGCATCGATATCACACCACTGTAAAGTCAAAATGTTGTGAGTAAAACCACTGTAATGCGAGAAGCATCTGTACATCCCTACTATAGTGAAAATATCACATTTCATGGAGCAGAATCAAGAGGATAATGAGGAAATGATGCTACTACAAGTTAGAGAGTCCAGACTCACCCAGCAGGATGAACGGGATGCCCAGGAAGGTGGAGTTGTATTTGCCCCCGGTGAGGTTGACGATGCCGGCCGAAGTGAGGGTGGCCAGACCCACGGTGACCAAGGCGAGGAGGCCCAGCCAGGGCTTGGAGCGCACACAATCTCGCATGGAGCAGCACAGCAGTGCGAGCAGCGCGCACAGCGCTAGGCCACCCATCAGGGGGCGCCCAGCCACATGGCTGCTCCGCTGGAAGTCGCGCTGCAGCGAGGAGGAGGTGAAGGGCAGCAGGCCCAGCTCTGGGTGCGCCTCCCGGAAGCGCTCCAGCGTGCGGCAGAACTGGGTCTCCCAGCGCGACGCCACCGCCTCGTTCAGCGGCCCAGCCGCCTGCAGGTAGTATGTGAGCTGCAGGGCGCGGGCGGAGCGCACTGCAGCCCCGTCGCGACCGACCCTCTGCACCCCGCCCAGCTGGTGGCCGATGTAGGCCTCGCGGCCGTCGCGCAGCCGAGTGATGGGGTAGCGCAGGGCTGGCGCTGTCCGGTTGGACGCCCGCCACACCCGCAGCTCCTCCAGCACACGCAGGATGTCGTCCACGATGCAGCTATTGCTGTCATCCAGCAGGCACAGGTGTGCAAAGGTGTAGTTGAAGCCCAGCATGTCCACCTGGATTCGGGTGATGGCGCTGTGGAGCTGCAACAGACAAGAAAGTATCCATGGAGGGCAGGAGAAGACCAGTGTCAGGTTAGTGGTACCATCAGGGTGAGTTTCTCATAGCTGTAGTTCCTGCTGAATCTCTACCCCCCCCCCACCCCCCCGCTGCCATAGGTGATGAGTAGTTAGATTCCCTGTCACCTCCCTACCCCCACTGCAGCAGAAAGCTTATTTTCAAACCACTGTTTACAGCATGAGGTCATTCTGACTCCAGCTCCAAGCTCACAGAGGTGCGCTCTCGCTCACTCGCTGGTGCTTGTACAGGGTGCCTCTGCAGCCGCATTCTGAGTGCGCCTCTGCTGAATTCGAGAACCTTTTCATTAAATATTTCAGGACCAGGGCAGGTTTTCCCGTCACACCGTAGAAAATCCCAACTTTTACTCTTACTGTGGTGTGAAGCTGGGCTAGACCAAGCAGGTGGGAGCTAGACGGTGCTGCAAATGAGTCAGTGCACAAAATGATGAGGCTGGTGTTTTTCCGGAAAAGTCTGTGTAGTTTTATTTTAAAGTACAGAACTACAGCGAAATTGCTTTCAGATGCAAAAAAGATGCAGTAAAAAATTCAGTGTTCGGTGTTGGGAATCAGATTGTGATTTATGGATATAGCAACACAACACAGTAAATAGTAAACACAGTGAATGAGATTTAATCCAGCGGGAATGAAGATGATGTCATGTTTGAGGTGTTATTTTTTGACACAGTGAGACTATGGCCTGTTTTTTAGTGCACCACAGGTCTGAGGGCTCTTTAGATGCATAGTGAGCAGTGGTACGTTATGATGCAGTGGCTGAATGTTCACTAGTACTGATGCGCCAGGAGGAGGCCTGCATTCTGATACAGGGTGAAAGAGGGGAGTGGCTCTGTACAGGCAGAGGAAGAGCTCAAATCTGCTGTGTGTAATATAGACAGGTGTGGCTGGACACTGAATGGGTAAATGATGTAGTTTTACCACTGATGGCTGAGAGTTGATGGTCATTAACCAAGGCTGTAGAGCACGACAGGATATAGCTGGATTCAGACTGAGTAACAGGTGTTGTTCATGGCGCAGTGAGAAATGTCACTGGATGAGAATTCTGTGTGAGGCGTGGCCACAATGCACAGCAGGATGTAGCTAGATGCAGATGTAATAAGTAATGTTTATAACGCAGTGAGAAGTGTCACTGTGAGGATTCTGTGTGAGGCATGGTCATGGTGCAGAACAGAAAGTAACTAGATGCAGATGGAGTAAGTAGTGTTTATAGCACAGTGAGAAGTGTCACTGGATAAGGATTCTGTAGGGGCATGGCCACGGTGCACAACAGAAATTAACTAGATGCAGATGGAGTAAGTAGTGTTTATAGCGCAGTGAGAAGTGTCACTTGATGAGGATTCTGTAGGGGTGTGGCCACGATGCACAACAGGATGTAACTAGATGCAGATGGAGTAAGTAGTGTTTATAGCGCAGTTAGAAGTGTCACTTGATGAGGATTCTGTAGGGGTGTGGCCACGATGCACAACAGGATGTAACTAGATGCAGATGGAGTAAGTAGTGTTTATAGCGCAGTTAGAAGTGTCACTGGATGAGGATTCTTTAGGGGTGTGGCCACGATGCACAACAGGATGTAACTAGATGCAGATGGAGTAAGTAGTGTTTATAGTGCAGTTAGAAGTGTCACTGGATGAGGATTCTGTAGGGATGTGGCTACGGTGCACAACAGGATGTAACTAGATGCAGATAGAGTAAGTAGTGTTTATAGCGCAGTTAGAAGTGTCACTGGATGAGGATTCTGTAGGGGCGTGGCCACGATGCACAACAGGATGTAACTAGATGCAGATAGAGTAAGTAGTGTTTATAGTGCAGTGAGAAGTGTCACTGGATGAGGCTTCTGGGTGTGGCTTGATGCAGCAAAAACACATAGTCACAGCCTCAGCCGGTTTACTTTCACTGCAGACACAGAGTAAAATCGGGAGACATATGCAGTGCCTCCAGGTGACAATCCTCTGGGTTGTCCTCTTAATTATGCTAATGGTGTGGGCCTATAAGATTTGGGGTGTGTCATGTTGCTTTTTTTCATCTTATGACATGACACTTTGTACTCCCATTGGAGAGAAAAAGATGTGCTCCCCACCCCCCAATGTTGAAAGGACACACCAAGTGTAGGGGTTACAGAGCTTTCCAATCAGAGAGACGAATCTAAGCAAAGGGGGGGAGCTGGTGTGTGAAGTAGGCCATGCTGTACACTGAGTGGAGAAGCAGAGACTGCATTTCATTTTTTAAAAAACACGAGACGGGGAAGACAAACACTTCACCAGCAGCCAGCCTGCAGCATGATGAGCCATACAGCCATCACTCCTGGAAATGCCCATCTAACACCAGTGTAGGGCTCTGCTCTCATATCATACTGACCACTTGGCTTTTAAAAGTGCATCACTGTTCTTTAAATTGAAGCAGGCTGGTATAAATAAAATCATAATCAGATGAGGGTGACCTTAAAATGAAATACAAAGAAAATTTCCCATAAATTATGAGAAAAACCGACCTCCTTTCGATACAGGTGCAAAATAATTCATTTTAAACGCATAGCATGCAAAGATCAGGCATGCGCGTCAATAATAACCCGCTTCGGAGATTTTCACGGTATCTTTTCCATAAGGGACGCGATAAGACTGAGAATACTTCGGGACGTATGCGATGCTTTTTCTTTTTATGTGCTAACAGGTATTTTAACTTTAAACTTAACCTGTCTAAGTTGCTTCGGCACCTTTATTCGGGGGTGAGATGCCGGACGCTTAAGCACGTGCCTTCAGTCTCGATACCGGGGCTGGCGAACCTGATCCGTGGGCAGCCGGTGTGGGTGCGGGTTTTTGGGTTGATCTCTCAATCAGCCAATAATAAAGCAGTGGCTCTGCACGCCAGTCCCGGGGGCCCACTGTTACTGTCTGATGGAGAGGTCATCCCAAAACCCCTCACCCACAGCGGCTCCCCGATCAGGTTCGCCACTCCTGCTCTATACCATTTAATTTCCTCTCCTGCTGATTAACTTTACCCATGAACCCGCATTAGAAAGACTGTTGGAAGACAGACAGCTGAGTGATTAACATTGGTTTTATGACTAAACCAGAGCCGTATATGCATTACTCGTTCGTTGAGCCATAGCCATACATTTAATAAAGCGGCTGAGTGAAAACCGCTATGCATCAAATGCTTACGAAAATGTTGCTTATCCGATCCCCTAAGTGACTTTGGTGGCAATAATTAATTATGACGTCTGTATGGCCAGATAAGTGGTTTTTAAATTACCGAGGCATTTTCCACATGCACAGATCGCTCTCAGGCGTATTACCCACCCTGGAGCACTCGTCCCCCACACCCCAGGACTGCTCTACTCAGCATATTTACAACTCACGTTCAGAATAAGATCAACATGGTGTTGGTCCAAGACGCTTCCCCGCCCGGAGGTGACGATCACGCGGCCGTATCTCCCCGGTGTCTGCAGGTCCGAGTACAGCGTGTGCTTCGATCTGTTGACGGGAAACAGGCTGTCCACCAAGTTTCCCTCTATCTTGGCCAAACTGTGCTTTGGAGCCAACAGGTGCTCCACGTTCTCCTCGATGCGGTAGCGACTGAAGCTGGCGCCGAGCAGGATGGAGATGAGCACGGGCGCCGAGGCGAAGAAGACCGGGTGGTTGGCGATGAAGTGTCCGAGCCTGTAGAAAGACGTCCTGAGTCCTTCGTGGAGGAGCTGCCGCAGCATCCTGGAGCGCAGTCGCGACGGCGGGTCGAGGAACACACTGCGGGTTGCGAGCCTCTCCCAGCGCTGGGTCAGCACCATCGGGGGCTTCGAGCACAGGCAGCCGCCGGCTACACGGGGGAACCATGCACGCGCAGTGTGACAGCGATCGGCGCAACTTTATGCGGCCCGGTGGCACCACTTTTGTACCACTTTCGGCATGATTACTTCTCAAATATTAATTTCAGACTATATTCGATGCATAACGTCGAAGGGCGTAACTTAACACATCTGTATTCATTAGATTACTAAAACCCACACAATATAATGTTACCCCGATACTGTATATTTATCAAGGAAAATCTTTGTCGTTTAGAATAATAAATACCGCGCCGTGTCCACGTTTCAGATGCAACAGCCCAAACATGTAGCTAATATCACGAAATGACCAACATACTAGGATATTGTAAGACTAACATATTATGTACCATGACACCGCAATACTACTCCCCCACAAGTTCGCAAGATAAAAACAATACCGCTAACGTCGCTGCAGATTTGCTGGCTATGTCATCCCCGCGACTCTTCATCGACACACTGACAAGCTTCGTTTAATCTGTTAATGCTGTGTCTTCTTATTATCTCTTGGGTAGATAGGTTTCGGATGAATAAATCAATTGAAAATTCGCCGAAAAGGGAGGAGGTTCGATGTTTTGTCAAAGCTCCGTCTGCCGTTGCTGTTGCATTACTGTTGCGGACATCTTTTAATACGCCTATCCTTGTTTCAAGCTGATCGATACATAAAAACAACTTTGTGTATTTCATTTGCTCTATATTCCGAGTATCATACGCCCATGACAAGATCCCTGATAAAATGTGTGATCCAGCAGCGCGCTTTAATCAGTCGTAAATTCAGCGTATGCAGCAGCGCAGCGTTGAATCCGGTAGCTCCGGGCGATGAAAAGTGCAAGCCGGCTCCGTACAGGTGCATCGCCTCCACTTGTATGAATGTAGGCGCGGCGTGTTTGTGGAAGCCGGCGACAAGGTCTACGTCGTCAGCCTGGCACCCTTACCACATGGCGATCCTGGGGATGCGTCGTCGGGATATCCCAGCCTGTGCGATGCAACGCTTAATGTCAAGAAAAATGTAATGATTCTATTGTAAACTGAAAACTACATCGAACTCTCCCGGGTCTCTGCATTAATACGCGACTTTATCCTCCCGTAAATGTGCGACAAATCACTTCCCCCAAGCGCGATTGCAGCCGATATGCCGTCTCTCACCGGCCTTGCGCAGCCTGTACGAAAAGAAAGGGATGCGAGCGGAAGGCGGACGGTCTCCCCCTCTCTGCCCCCCGCACGCGCCCCATTGCACACATCCTGCTGCCTGGGATGGTAAGACTGCATAAGAAATTTTCTGATTGGACGATTAACGCCGGTGGATTCAGAGACAAGGGAGGGGGAGAGGTAACGCTTCATCGCTGTACTATTTGTACTGTAAGGGAAGCACATTAAAACCTTTAAGTAATTATAATAATAGACGCCAGGGCTCTGATAAAACAGGAGCATTGAACTGAAGTCCGAGATGTACTGACCTATTCATTACTAAGGCGGTGCCTCTGCCAAACACTCAAGCTGCACGTTAGAAATAAAGTATCACTGATTGTTTTCAAAAGAATAAGTGTCGGAAGTGGCAGTGGTGCCGAATGTTATAGGCTATCAAAACTCGAATCAGTTATGTGAAACACACACTATGTGGCTCCCTTTGATACATTTGCTTTTTGCGGTTGATCCGTAATTGTAACCTAAGGATCTGCAGCACCTAATCATTAACAGGTTTGCTAGATGACTATTGGATGCCTAGTGAGTTTAACACCATTGGCCTGGTGGCATGTTCTAAAAAGCAGTTTTACAAGCTCATTTACAGCCCTATTATTTGACCCTAGAATGAACTAGGCCGTCTTCCCTTATTTGAAGGGCTCATTAGTCGAGCATAAGCTACAGCTACGCACCTCGTAAAGATGTTTTGGTCAACGTTAGACCGTCTATGTGATGGTGATCCCATAAGATAACTGCTTAAATATCCCTGTTGCCTGGTGACATCATAGCACAACACATTACTCTTGTGTTTGTGGTAATACTGGTGTAAACAAACCTACCGCAATGTCAGTATAGTGCATATATACCATGCTTTAGTTTTTGTCATTGTTTTAGAGTGTACTCTTTCTACTTTGCCCCATGTGATTGCAATACTCCCACTTCAGCCTAGGCACAGCATTAGCATTGTCAGAATCTGTCCCTATTTTGTCCTGTTTTGTCCATTGTTTCTCTGTTCGGCCAGCAGGTGTCGCTGGCCGTCCTGTTCTTTTCTCTGTATTTAGCACCTTTCACTATCTGTAGTGTTTTCCCCTGTTCTCCAGTCCACTGCTCAACACAATGGACTGAGCATGCCTATACCTACCACTGAGGACACCAAGGACAAGTGCTCAGTATTTTTTCTGCAACTCCAACAACCATGATCCAACAAGGGGCACAGCTAGGAAGGGGTAACACGTTTAAGAAATCCTGGCTACGGCTCTAGGGCTGATCATGTGACTGGATATCCATCCCTCCTACCACCATGGGTGCAGGGCTGGCTAGGAGCTTCATCTTTTAGACTTTTGGTTGCTTGTTGACCCCATGGTAATTATCATTCTTGTGTTTGGTTTCAGTTCTGCTTCTTCTATTTAGTATCTGTTGTTAATTTTTCCTGCTGGTTTGCAATTATGTCCAATATTCATTATATTACCAGAATAGCCCCTACTTCTTATTGTTTGAGTCCTTAGTGCTTATTGATTTTCAGTGGCCCACACCTGCCCCCTTGCCCTGTTCCTCTGTCAATCATTGTTCATTTGTCCCTGCCTGTGGTATGTAGATGTTACCTGCATTTCTTACTGTTTCCCTGGTGTCTCCCTGAGCGTCAGTTCTAGCCCTTGGTTACTCTTTACGTTCTATCTGCCTTTGTTTTGACCCCTTGTGGTCCCCTTTTGTTTGTGGTGTTTTTTGGTTCAGTTTAAAATAAAGTTCCCTCGATGTCTGAAAGCCTCTCCATGGCTCCTGCGTACCGTCACGAAAGTTTTTAGCATCGTAACAAGAACATTGTAATTATTTTGCCTCTCTGACAACAAATGATTTTACGATGCTAGCGTTGTCATGCATTTTTTTTTTTATCAAGAACTCCAATCAGCAGGCCAAGCGCCTTTAAATGTATTTGTAATGAATTTGTACACCAACTTTTATTTTTTTTTTTCAGTATCAATTAGATATTTGTTTGGCTAACCAGAAGTAGGCTACGGGCAGCACAGAAGCCTCTAGGCCAGGTAAGTATCACAGACATTGTAATGTTGATGATGCATGTGACAAATGCAGTTTGAATTTGAATTTGTTTACTGCTCCCCAGCAACCCGGGGTACGTTTCCCAAAAACATAGCTGCTAACAACCTTAGCAACGTACATAGTTGGAACCTAACAGGAGCGTTTGGGAATCCTACCCCTGAATGCACTTACTAGTAACACAAATACTTAGTAACAATTCAATTATTAATGGAGTACCAATTATGTACAAATATAGTCACTTCAAGTAAAATATGCATCACGATTCATTAATGATGAACAAACATGAGATCAGTATTTCACTTATTCATTACTTTTTCCTTCAGTAGTTCACGAAAAATTACAGAATTGACGGATATAGTAACAAATATAGTAACTGCCTGAGATGAAAGATGTGCAACGACTCATTAATGATGAACGAACATGAAATCATGATGTAACTAAGATTTTGTGGTTAATTAATATATAAGTAATAGCATATTACTACATTATTTGTGTCCCCTCAAAGTAAAGTGTTGCCCGCTAGTAATAAATACAGTAATGCTTTCGGAAACTGATGCACTCATGCCCCTCGAGAGAGAAAAAATGTGTTGCAGGTTGTACAGGGTCATTGGGCTTTAAAGAGGGCTGGGGTATGTTAACTTTGGGGGTGTTGTTGATGCCGTTCTGTACCAGTCTAGGATTTTTGAGTTAGCCTGGTTTACCATCGTTTTTTTACATTTTAAAGAGGGAACAGCAGTGTCTGAGATTCACAGCATGTCAGTTCTATGGACCAGGAAACTCTCCATTTTCAACTGTGCCATGATAAAATCAGATTTTCATTGTATTGCACCTTTAAACTCCACAGACAGGGTGAGCTGGTATAAATAATAATCATACAGAGTTATTAAGCTGCAAGAATGAAATTCATATGGCCTTTGACATTTTTACTAATTTAATTTGATATCAAAGGTCTCTTTCTATGCATTTTAAAGCAGAAAATGCCGTATTCCTTGTTGTCAGAAATGGTGCCAATTAAGGGTGATTGCGATTTTCACTGATTATTGTGTGGAACTCAGGATCTGCTCTAGTCTTTCAGAGTGAAAAGCACATACGGACACACACTGATTCAAAGCATTCAGCTCATATTTCTCTTAAAAAGTTACAGCTTGTTCATCTAAGCAACATGTTTTTGCCCTTTTTCTAATGTTGTGAAATCACTACATATATACAGAGTGTTCAAGGTAAAGCACAAAGCCCAACCTGCCAGCCGCTGCAGAATAAACACAACATTTCCTCACTTCCTCACCAGACACATCTGGTGAAAATACAACACTGTGTTCTGGTTCAGATTAAACAACTTACCAGATGTGGATGTTTGGTGGAAAACTTTTGTAAAGTTAGGGGCTGCTGATTGAAATATAATGCAAAACAATCACAAATAATCCTGTATTTAAAGACCTGAATACTGCATCCTTCTGCCATTTGTTTGTAGAATAACAGGTTACAGTGCCTTATAGCCTATAGTCAATTCAAGGCTGAAGGGAAGAGCCGTGTTTGTAGCGATGAGCTATTTGATAATACAGTACAATATCAGTAACCTCTTTAAAAGGTTACATGTTATGTTGAATAAAGTTTTCAGGAAATCCCTGAAGATATAATGGGTGGTGTTTATAATAACATATTTTAATTTTCTGAAAGCCCCTGTAATCAATACCCACCTCCCCATAGCCTAGAACACGTTAATCCTCGGCTGGCAGCAGATTCAGTCAGCATAGCCAATGTTCTTACGTCTGTTTGGGCCTGACCGCAAAATCTGCTTTACTGAAAATGATAAGGCAATTAAAAACCGCAAATCACAACCTGTTGAGAGAAGATGCAATCATTTACAGCAGTTGCTGAGCTGCATGCCTGTAGCATCCATCGTCTCTCCTTCCAGACAAACCACGTGACTTTCAGGAAAAACTTTCGTCACAATTTGGCTGCAGCTGGGCAGGTATGTCACAAGTCAATTACTTTGATTCGATTTTGACTGACACGTGCCTGATTAGATTCCATTTCAAATTTCAAGTTTCCATTATTTGATGAAAATAAGATAATGAAAATCAATATATAATAGTAAGCGTGAAATTTGTTCTTGCACTTACCTGTGAATACACCGAAACATTTTGTCCACACTTCTGCAGTTCTTGCACACAGCTAGAAATAAATTATATCTCCAGACTTTCATGCACTTTCATGTGCTTAAATGTTACCCACAATCTTTGAAAAAACAGATAATTAACCATATTCTCATAACTGACAGTAGATCTCATTCAATAATATCCATTTTCTCTTAACATCATTAGCTTTTATTTAATTTAATTTATATACTGTAGCTTTTAAATAACGTTATTTCAGTCACCATAAGCAGCTCAATGAATATGATCGGTGTGAAATTAAAGCGGGGCGGCTTGGTGGTACAGTGGTTAGCACTGTCGCCTCACACCTCTGGGACCCAGGTTCGAATCCCCGCCTGGGTCACATGTGTGTGGAGTTTGCATGTTCTCCCCATGTCGTCGGTTTCCTCCAGGTACTCCGGTTTCCCCCCCCACAGTCCAAAAACATGCTGAGGCTAATTGGAGTTGCTGAATTGCCCGTGTGAGTGTATGGTGTGTGAGTGTGCCCTGCAATGGGCTGGCCCCCCCATCCTGGGTTGTTCCCAGCCTCGTGCCCATTGCTTCCAGGATAGGCTCTGGACCCCCCGCATCCCAGTAAGGATAAGTGGTTTGGAAAATGGATGGATGGATGGATGGATGGATGAAATTAAAGCCCTGTTTGACGTGTGTGCATTGACGTACTCAGAATATCACGCTACCATGACTGACAATGCACCAAGATGGCGGCACGAGGTGATTTGCACAACACTACTGTAAACCTCCTATAGGTGAGAGAGAAAGTAGTGCTACTAATATGATAAGAGGACTGATGCAAGTAAAATTCAGCAAAAAATTTTCAAAGTCATGGGGACAAAGCATAAATTAACTACATCAATTTTGGAATTTTGTGAATCGATATCGAATGGTCAAAACCAGGATTGCGATTAATCATATAATCAATATTTTTCCCACCTCTAAAGTCTGATATGAATATATGCACACAGACATGCGATGGCTTGGTGCCCGATCCTGAGTTGTTCCCTGCTTTGCACAGTAGCCTCCAGGATAGGCTCTGGACCCCCCGTGACCCTGAATAGGACAAGTGGTTACAGAAAGTGGACGGACAGATGGAGGGATTGACACACACAGGCTCAGGTAATAGTTAAATTAGCAAATTAATCCCACTCAAAAACGAAAGTCTTTCCTTGTTATTTAACTCACTTAAAACACTAAAGCATTAGGTAGTAAATTTAAACACAGCCTCATAAATTTAAAGAAGAAAAAATAGATGGACTGAACACCCATTTACTGTAAGTGAAATACGAGTTTCTTGTTTCAGTCGATTAAAGAGCTGATTTTGCCGAAGGTGCCTATTTAGCATGCTATGCATCAGGCAGGCACCAGTTAATTACCAACATGAATTGCTGTCTGTTTGGACAGGTGTGAAAGTCCTCGGTGCTGAGTGAGTCCTCAGACTGAGCGTTTTAGGGCACTTAAGGGGCTCCCAGCATGACTGACCTGCAGCCCCCACAGCATTTACTATCGACTGGCAGTCGAGGTCAGCGGCGTGCAGCTCTGACAGCTCCAGGACGATGAGCGTCTGTGTGTGTCAGCACAGAGAGGTGTGCGCAGATGCAGCTGGGAATCATGACGTCTGCATTGCTGACTGCAGATACAACGCGAGACGTGCTAACTGCATGACAGAGGCCTTCTCAGTTTCTGAGGCATACTTTAAAAGCTGTGGTTTGTTATTTCACTTAAGGTCAATTCCAGGAAACACTCTGTGTGGAGACCAGGCATCAGAGTCATTATCTGACTGCTATTTGCAATTAGGAATCACTACTTACCCCCAAGCATGGAAAGTGATGCTGATGTATTCACTACCGAATACAGGCACCATTCATTGATATGGCCATTCTAGGTTAATTGAGTAGAAAGTTAAAACAGGGGTGTTTCTCAATATGCATATTTCACCATACTTGTGTTCTCGTGTGCCCATTTTACATCATCTTCCATTGCCAAAGCCCAGTTCTAGTACTAAGAACAGAAGTACAAAGGGCTGTAAGAATCCTGGGAAGTCGTTCTTGCCCTGCACCCAATATCAAAGATGCATAGACTGCATCATCGCCAAACAAGGCCAATCCCATGATTCATTGCATACAAGTTTGTTCTTGGGAGGTAAGTTAGCAAGACCACTTTTGCCAAGACCACAAGTACAATCTTTGCGTACTCGGAATTGAGAGACACCTAGGCCGCCAGCTTTCGATGTGAAGTGTTGCCGGTTCCAGGCAATGGGCAGATGTTGGCAGGCAGACCTAATCGATCACAGAATTATACCTGGCTAGCTGTTTGCTTCTCTGACTTTCTGTATTTAACCAAAAATGTGGGTACTTCGAAATTAGCTTTAAAGGCTTTCGAAACGTAAGCCCTGTGGTCCTAAGGGAATTTTCGCATTCCTGTGGGAATTCTCTGGAATAGTTTTCAGCAGGCATTGAGGAATCGATTTAACCTGACGAGAGCTCATCTCTTAGCAGGCTGGACTGTGTTATGGAGCTGTAGTCTCAGTGGACTCAGCTGCCTGATGTCACGGTAGATGCTGTCATCAGAAGGGCAGTTTCTGTCATTGTTCTGATTGGTGAGTGTTTTTTCATTCATTACCACGGTAACCCTGGGCTGATGCCTGCTGCAGGCAGGAGTTCATCCCCAGCCCCCTCCGCCCCAGTAACCTGACAAACAGCCGTTCCCATGGTGACTAGCTTCTGGTGCCAGGCGACGTTTTAGCTGCTGGTGCTGTTTTAAAAAGACACACATAGCTGCAGACTGTGTGTGTGTGTGTGTGTGTGTGAGCGGGTATACCTTACCTTATGGGGACACAATGTCCCCACAATGTGATGAATACCCATTTGTCTAGTTTCCTGGTCCCTATATGGGAAAACTCAATTTAATAAAAATCTATGACTGCATTGAAAAAACTAAAAATGCAAAAACTCTTGTATTTTGCTTGACTACTTATGATTATGGTCAGGGCAGGGTGGGGGTTAAGGTTGTCATAGTTAGCGTTAGCATTTTTCCCATAGAAATGAATGAGTGGTCCCCATAAAGATATGTTTACCCGACTGTGTGTGTTCCTGCACAGTGGTCCAAATGCCACCCAGTCCTCCTGTTCCCCCAAGCTGCTATTACTGGATCTCTCTCCCCGCTCCCCCCCTCCCCTCCCCCCCCACTCTGCCTACAGTTATGTGGCTGGGGTGGGATGGTCTGGGGAGACACATTGAGTTAAATTGGTGTGTTTCTGCAGCTGGGTATTTTCGGTAATGTTTTGGTCAGCGGTGCGAGTTCAGCTCCGTGTAAATCACTGTCAGGTCGGCCTTGGCGTGCGGCTCAGAGCCCTCACATCCCGGGAGGCCCTGCGACTTATGCTTGCAGATGAAGATAATCCTGCAGTTTTTGGTTCCTACGTGTGTCTCTTGCCACTGCAGTCTGGAGCTTGGCTCAAATCCATTCTGCTGCCTGAGTGGAGTTTGCTTTCAAAGACAGATTTCAAACATGGTAACTGATTGAGCCATAAACTGTTAGAGATTCAAGGCTTTTCTGAATACTGTCTTTGACAGGCTGTATGTGCATGTGTGTGTATGTGTGTGTGCGTGTGTGTCTGACACTATATCACTGCATCGCAGTGGTCAGTGCAGGGCAGGATTCAGAAACAACAACCGAAGTAGCAGAGGCGTTTGCTGTAGCTAAAAATCCTGTTAATTACCCTTAGGTGCTAGTCAGTCTGTCTGACAGCAAGCCATATGGTACCTGACATCTGAATTATGGAGAGAGAAAACACAGCAAGCAAGAGTTAACCAAGAGATGGAGGGATATTAGGGGACACATGGAGACTGGCGCTTTTAGACAGGGTTACAGAGAGAATGAGGGTTAGCAGAGTTAGCTGAGAACCAGAGGGACCGAGAGATATCAAGGGACACAAGGTGAACATGTCGACAGGGTCACAGAGACAGTCAGGGATAGCAGAGTTAGTCGAGAGACAGAACATTAAGAAGCCAGGGGTAGAAACAGGATGATTTGAGCACGAGACTGACAGTTAAGCAGACAAGGCACTGCCTCCGGCTCCCAGCCTCACTCCTCTTTGCTCTGTATATGCTGAACATGATTGGACTTAATAATGCCTGTAGGCTTGAACTTGGATGACGTTCGACTTTCATGTCACCCTTGGAGAGTGCACTGTATTTGCGAGATAATTCATAAATGGCAGGACTTGGATATTTAACAGCAGACTGTCTGATACACCTGGCTGTTCTTGACCCCCTAGAGCGTGCTGCTGCTGCCAGCCAGTACACTGCTCTCCTGGGGGGTGTTGCTATGTGACGGTACTCAGGGTGACCTGCAGGGGGCAGAAGGTGCGCCCCTCTTTCCCAGGAGGCCCTGCTTCGCCCCTGGAGGCGTCCCGCACTTCTCTCCCTGGGCTCCTCATTTTCTGCTTGGGAATGAGATTAATTAGTTCCACAATCTCTCTCAATAACACGCACTCGTTTTTTTCAATGGCCGTTATCATGGTAATTAGGGTAATTGTGCCTAATTATGCATGCCTCGTTATCGGTGACTCTGTGACCCCCTTCCTCCCCTCCTGGACAAAGGGCTTATTCTGCTTCTTTCTGTTCATGATCTTTGTTTTCTCACAGCAACGTGAAACACTGTCACTAAATGGCAGATAAGTATACGATCTAATTACCGCCTATTCGGTTGAAGTACTCGGATCTTGTTCCCAAGGTGACATTATTTACTTGCCAAATTCCTTAATCCCAAACAGACTTCTCGCACCCTGTCGATAAATCATTTATATAGCTGCTGTATCCCACCCAGTGTCCTCTCTGGACACTCCAGTCGCGCATCCAAGCCAAACCAGTAAAGGACATGGTGCCCTGTCTGCGTCCTTCTTCCTCCTCTGGCACGACAGGTCCAAAGTAATGGCTGATTGTCCATTGCAGTCTGCACACATTAGCTCCTCTTCCTCACTCCTCTTCTTCTCGCTCCGTCTGGGCCAGGGGCTCCATCCGCTGTTCAGCGCTGTTGAATCTGCCCTTGTCCTGAAGCAGTGAAGATGCTGAAGCCAGTTTGAGCCCTATAGGTGTGCGAGGAATCTGTGGACGTGCTGAGGTTTCTTTAGGCCAGGGGGACAAAGACAAGAGCATGATTGGATGGAAATGTAACATTCCTTTTGGTGAGAGGTCAGGGCTGGGAAATGTGGGAAAACACCTTCAGAATGGGCTCCTCTGGAGAGGCGTGGGGCGGCTGATGATTTGTACACTGGCGTTCTTGTCTGCTCGGTGGATTATCTTGTTCGCCTGCATTCCTTCTTTCCGCTTCTGCACTCACTGTGTTTCGCCTTGTTGGCTTCAGCTTGCCGGAGATCCTGGTCTGCTCACACGCTGTGATCGCCTGTAATGCCTGGTAATGCGCGTCAGTGTGCTCGTGTCGCTGCGTCAGAGCAGGTCAGACCGTGCGCAGTGTGCAGTGTGTGTGTGTGTGTATTAGACTAGTGCATTTACAGTGCTGGCATGCGGTCGCCACAGCAAGCCTGACCCCCTCCCTCCCCAGGTGAGCAGCTAAACCTACGCTCCACCTGGCCCAAACACATGGCTTCGCAGTGGTGCATGCTGTTGGAGTTCGAGTGGATCCAGCACTGTGTTTTCCTGTGGTCCAAAAAAGACCAAGACCCTCCTTTGATTAGGGGCATCAGGATTCATGAAATATATGCAAATGAGAGTCATTCCTTATTTAAATATTACTGTGCACATTAACATATGTTTATCTGTGAAGTAAGTGTGTGTGTGTGTGTGTGTGTGTGTGTGTGTGTGTGCGCGCGTTTGTGCGCATACTGCCAAATCTCCTCTCTCTCATTGCTCTTGTTGCTATGAAACCAGGAGCTGCAGCTGGGCAATGAGGTGGTAGATCAGTGTGTGTGTATGTGTGTGTGTGTGGTCATATATATTACATTGTGGGGACCAAATATCCCCACAATGTGATTAAAAACCTATTATTTTGACATTGTGGGGACATGTTTCTGTGAATGCAATCAAAAAACTAAAAATTGTCAAAAGTCTTGCATTTCCTTTGGTTACTCATGGTTAAGGTGAGCACTGGGTAGGAGTTAAGGACGTCATAGCTGGGATTAGGGTTATGGCCATAGAAATGAATGGATGCTCCCCATAAAGATATAGATACCTAATCTGTGTGTCTGTGTGTGGATGGAGGGACATCTGTGAATTATAAACCAAGCTAAAACGATGATTGGGGGTGAGGCACATGGCCCCATGGGATCATGGGAAAGTGAGGGCCAAGCGGTGCTGGGGGTCGTGTGCCTCGTGGGGCTCAGTGGAATCACCCCAGCCGGGTGGCTTCTCATTCCGCTCACTGCCTGTTTTTGCTGTTTCTGCAGTTTTAGCTGTTTAGACCCCCCCCGCACCCTGTATGGTGATATGGGCCAAATCTCCGCATGAGTGACCGACCACCCTGCCACACGGGTCGCTGCCAACATCCCAGGTCACACACCCCCCCCAGGTCAAGCTGCCCTATAGAAAAGCCAGTACTTAAGGGCAGCCTCAGAGCCCTTGCTCACTCACATGCCGTCCCCGGCGCGGTCTTGTCCTACCTGGAGGGGCCCCTGGTTTTGCCCCCAGCAGCGTCCCACTGCACTGACAGGACATGGCGATTTTCATACTCCCCGTTAGATGCCACATGCAGGCGGAGATGCCGCAGTCGATACTGGGAGCTGATACCGAGACTGGAACTGCGGCCCGTTACCCTGGCAACACTGCAGCACACGCTCGCGGGCATGGTGGGACTGCCGCCAGGCCCACGTGGGTCCGGGTGCCTTGGCCAGCGGGAGAGGCTCCCTCCCTGCAGCCGGACGAGTCCCTCACCTTATGTAATGGTATGATAACATGGCGTGTAGGAGTTTAGCTAGTTAGTTAAAAATAGGAGTGGTGAGGTGAGCTTGCAGTGGGGTGGTGGGTGCTGGATGATCACCATCCCAGTCCTGCAGGGGAATGGTGCTCGTGCAGAGGGATGGTGCCCGTGCAAGGAGTTGGTGTTCATGTGGGGAGATAGCGCTCGTGTCGGGAGATAGCGCTCGTGTGGGGAGATAGCGCTCATGTCGGGAGATAGCGCTCGTGTCGGGATATGGCGCTCATGTCGGGAGATAGCGCTCGTGTCGGGATATGGCGCTCGTGTCGGGATATAGCGCTCGTGTCGGGATATAGCGCTCATGTCAGGAGATAGCGCTCGTGTCGGGATATGGCGCTCGTGTCGGGATATAGCGCTCGTGTAGGGAGATGGTGCTCATATGGGGAGACGGCACCCATAAGGGAGATGGCGCTCGTGCGGGGAGATGGCGCTCGTGCGGGGAGATGGCGCTCGTGTCGGGAGATGGCGCTCGTGCGGGGAGATGGCGCTCGTGCGGGGAGATGGCGCTCGTGCGGGGAGATGGCGCTCGTGTCGGGAGATGGCGCTCGTGCGG
>JAODJX010000083.1:24318890-24338489 GCA_026776945.1 Isichthys henryi
TGCCCATTGCTTCCGGGATAGGCTCCGAACCCCCCGCAACCCAGTAGGATAAGCGGTTTGGAAAATGGATGGATGGATGGATGGACAAGAGAAAATCTAGGCACGAAGGAAAAAGCGCTTACCCCCTTCAGGCACCTTAGATTTATTCTCACAAATTTAACCAAGCAAGCTTAGGCAAACATTATAATATTCCAAAAGCCTCCAAAATCAGCTCTCCACTCCTATGTTCAAATCCCTCCTCTTGCTTTTGCTTCCTTTGCTCCCAGGAAGCTCTTATATAGATTTCACCACCCCGCCCCAGGTTTCCTCCGGCGCCACCTAGGGGACACAGACATAAACACACACAGGCACAGGCAACTGCCATAACACTTCCCCACTAAAAAACAAATCAAGAGACAGGTGAGCATGACAAGGCATCTGCTACCTCATTATCAATTCCCTTTTTATGCTTAATAACAATATCAAAGTATTGAATTAGCAAAGCCCATCTAATCAAGCTTTGATTTTTGTTACGCATCCTAGAAAGAAAAACCACGGGATTATGGTCTGTTTATACTGTAGTAGGAGAGGAGCAGGTACTTAGATCGACCTCAAAATGCTCCAAGGCCAATACTGAAGCAAGAGTCTCTTTCTCTATTGTGCTATAACGTCTCTGGTAAGAATTCAGCTTCTTGGAATAAAAACAAACTGGATGATCAACATTCATGTCATCCACCTGAATCAAAACTGCCCGAACACCTACATCCGAACAGTGCTGGGAGTAACGCGTTACAAAAGTAACGAATTACTGTAATGCATTGCTTTTTGCTGTAACGCGGTAATGTAAGGCATTACAGAAAAAAGTTTGGTAATATTTTACTCGGTATAAATGTCAGTAACATTGTGCGTTACAATGCATTTTCAACCCGGAATGAAGTGATGGGTTTTTTTTTTTCTTCATACAAATTCATCAAAATCACCGCGAGATCAGCAGAGGAGAAATGTCCGCGCAAAATGTTTTACTTCTTGTAGTCAGACAGAACAGAGAGATGAGTGAACCTGCAACTGATCTAACGTCGGATAGTACATTCTCCAGATGGGCATACGCCCATTATTTTAAGTCTGTGAAAAATAAGGATATGTGGAACATCGTAGTCAAATGCACTTTGTGTGTTAAACCTAAAGAACTGTCCACTTCCCGAAATGGCACCAGTAATTTAACTAAACATTTACAGAGGTGACTTAGTAGCGTGAAGTTAGCAAAAAGGAAGCAAGCGGAGGATAATAGTGGCGATAAAACCACAAAGCAGCCAAAATTAACGTTCTCCCGCTCTGAGATGCTACTTCAGCTTCAAGAGGTTAGGAGACTTGTGGCGGAGTATGTTGTTGAAGATATGCTGCCGCTTTCAACAGTGGAATCGGCAGCTTTTCAAAAACTCGTCAGCAAGATCCCTGTCGCGACTAGCAGCAATGATGGCAAGGTAAGCAAGGCTACCGTTGCCTCAACAGGTCAATTTTTACTGGACTACTGCTATTAATACTAGTTTACATAGTTCTAGCCATCAGAACAGATACATAACGTCATTGTGAATCTGTCAGGTGAGCTCTGGCAGGGAAGCACGGACTCAGAAGTGCAGAACCAATCGATCTTTTTTGGATCAGCAAGGCTAAGGGCTTTCAAGGGACGAGACGAAGAGAATAGTCATGGTCGGAAGAGAAGGTCAGAAGCCGGGGTGGTCAGTCCTACGGGCAGGCATGGGACACTGAGACACAGGGAAGGGGAGACGAAGGGTCCCGGGGCTGGCAGGGAAGGCAGGGCAGGAGGTTCAGGGTCGAGGGCTGGTCTGACGAAGGAAGGTCAATAGGGTAAGGAGCACACAAAAGGTAGACGGAAGCGGTAGGGAATACGGGAAAGACAACAGACAAGTAAAATCAATGTGAGTCAAAAACTTTCCATATGTATGTAGAGACCTTGGTCTCTTTTAAGGGAAAGTTAATGAACTTATACAATATAGGCTACTTTCTAGGTGCCTACTATCCATGACTAAGAGGAAGATGAGACATGCATGTTTAATCACACCTAGCCTATTGTCATATCTTTAGACATTACAATACAATGCAGTTCAATTAATGTTAATATGAATAGGACTAAAGTTACAGTACTTCTATCACAATTTGCCAAACTTTTACCTTTTGTCTGTTCTTGCGATGACTGTTCCTTGAATTGCGCCAAGAGCCATCACTGTGGCTATTATAATCTATTGTTTTTAACCATAGGCCTAGCTCAGTTAGATACCACATCACCTTCCACTGCCTGTGTAATGAGCTACATTTAGATTTCCAAATCCATATTTCCAGTTATTTTGCTGAGAGTAACTTAAAAGTAATACAATAGTAGTGTAATGCCTTACATTTTAAATACAGTTATATTGTAATGTAACGAATTACTTTGAAATGACAGTAACAAGTAATAAATAATGCATTACAGTTTTGAAGTAACTTGCCCAACACTGCATCCGAAGCATCTATATCCAAGTTAAAAGGACGTGTGAAATCGGGAGCAGCTAAGACAGGTTCAGTACAAAGCAAGGACTTAATACTGTCAAAGGCATGTTGACAATGTTCAGTCCATGCATACAAACTTCCTTTCTTCAACAAATCAGTCAAAGGTAGCACCACCATGGAAAAATTCTTAAAAAAGGAACGATAATACCCGACCATACCAAGAAAACGGCGCAATTCACGTTTGGTATTTGGCACAGGAAAGTTAACAATTACCTGTACCTTATCACCCAAGACACAGACCTGTCCCTGTCCCACATCTTTACCCAGATATTTAACTGTGGCTTTAGCAAACTCGCACTTTGCTAAATTCAGGGTTAAAGTGGCCTTATCAAGACGCTGAAAAACATCCTTCAAGGTAATCAAGTGGTCAGGCGAAGATGCTGAGAAAATCACCACATCATCCAAATAAGCTGAACAATTCTCTACCGACTGTAATTCATGGGCATATGTGTGAATTCATGAGCTGTGGGAAGGTGGCAGGGGCATTTCATAAACCAAAGACCATTACAATATCCATCCATCCATCCATCCATCCATCCATCCATCCACCATCTTCCGCTTAATCCGAGGTCGGGTCGCGGGGGCAGCAGTCTCAGCAGGGAGACCCAGACTTCCCTCTCCCTGGCCACTTCATCCAGCTCCTCTGGGGGGATCCCGAGGCGTTCCTAGGCCAGCCGAGACACAGTCTTTCCAGCGTGTCCTAGGTCTTCCCCGGGGTCTCCTCCCAGTGGGACATGACCGGAACACCTCATCAGGGAGATATCCAGTAGGCATACTAATCAGATGCCCCACATTACAGTATACTGCAGAAAAGAATCCGAGGTCACGAAAGCAGATACATCTGAAGCCCTACTTACCAATGGAACCTGCCAATATCTCTTCAATAAGTCCAACTTGGTCACATATTTGCCAGAACCCTCACGGTCTATACAATCTTCTCCCCGTGGTAGTGGGTAATTGTTACATCGGTGAGCACTGCTGCATCAAATAGGAACTTTCTGCTCATTTAAATGAACAACAATATCCTCCGGCAAACAGTTTCTGAAATCCTCCAACAAAATTAGCTCCTTAAGCTGATCCATCGATGTTACCTTAGAAGCACTGCACCATTTTTCAAATAAGACAGACTTCTCCCGAGCAAACTCCACATAAGTTTGACTAGCAATTTTTGTAAGCCTCTGGTACAAGCTCATAAGCGCACAGTACAGCAGCTTTCACAACTTCATAGTCCAGGCTCTGCTGCACACTTACAGCAGAGCAAACCTCTTGTGCTTTTCCTACTAGTTTACTTTGTAACAACAAAGACCACATATCCTGTGGCCACCGTAAAGTTGCCGCCACACGCTCAAAAGCTGTAAAATAAGAGTCAGCTTCACACTCCCTGAAAGGAAGAACAAGAGATACATGCCTGCTAACCTCAAACATAGGACAGGGAGGTACAGCAGAACCAACTAGACCCGCTGACTCACTTTTAAGTGCCTCAAGCTCCAGAGCACGAACCCGCAGTAGTTGTGTTTCCCGCTCCTGCTGCTTGACGGCAAGATCCAGTTCCTTTAGCTTAATAGTAGCAGCTACTTCTGCAGACATGCCATCAATGTCCACAGGGGAAACAGGCTCTGGGCCATGAGATGATAAACACACACAGGCACAGGCAACTACCATAACATCACCAGTCAGAAGTGGCCCAAGGTGACTGCAGATATGCCCATAAACAGCAAACACGTGAAACCCAAGGAAAAGGTTACATTTGGGCTGGGTGATATTACCTCAAATCAAATATCACAATTAATTGAACATTTTACCTCGATTACGATTAACGAACAATTTTTTTTTGCCCTCATATTTCATTTATACTGTAAATATGCTTACTATTAAATACTAACTATTAAAGCTGGGATATCTTCTTCTAATCAAAGACTGTATATATGATTTTAAAATACACACATATGAAATTGATGGTTATTCATTGAATATTTTAAACAACTGAAATCAAACCACAAATCACTTGAAATGAAAATGTCTTATGAAAAAGGTCACAGTTTAGTTTTAATGTAAAAAGCAAGTTCCCTAAAAAAGTAGAAAACAAATAGTTTGCATTCGTTGCAAATAAAATAAATGGTTTATAGTGATCATATCTGTCTGGCTGGTGTGTGAGTGTGCCCTGCGATGGGCTGGCCCCCCATCCTGGGTGTTCCTTGCCTTCTGCCCATTGCTTCCAGGATAGGCTCCGGACCCCCCGCGACGCAGTAGGATAAGCAGTTTGGAAAATGGATGGATGGATATCTGTCTGGGTGAAATTAGTCACTATAAACGAATGATCATTATAACCGAATTTTTATTTTTCTTTCAGGTGGATCAATGTGTAATTGACATTTGTGACATTTGGTACAAGCTGCTGGAGTTGCTCAGTCGGCTTGGTGTTTGAGTGCTCCTCCATGCTGCAGACTGGATGTATTTAAGTATTTAAGAAGACAGTACATTAGGGCTGCAGCTATCGATTATTTTAGTAATCAAGTATTCTATCGATTATTCCATCCATTAATCGAGTAATCGGATAAGAAATACTTTTGTCTTACTAAAGAGCAATCGTGACTATTAAAATGAATAACTCATGGGTTTCTGTTTTAGGAACATTTTTAATGATTGAACTTCATACAACTGACAAAAGAACTAAACCCTTTTAGTGCATTTATGTATTTATTTGTTTTGCTTTTTAAAAGAAATGCAAAAATAAATAAAATGTCAAATAAAATTAATGAAAAAAGGTATACATATATCTTAAACTAAGGCATAAATAAAAATGGCCTTTACTCTCTGTGTTCTTGTACATTTATAAGAGGCATAAAAAAAGTTCTGACAGGGTTATATCTCCTGGGTGAGTTAGGAATGCTGTGTGCATGTTCATGTATGTGCAAGTGAATGTGAGTGAGAGTGTGTGTTTAAGTGTGTTAGAGCAGTGTGTAAGCCTTTAAAGGAGCATATGTGGCAGTTGGATAATTCAGTGTCTCAGAGTTTCACTGGCCCAAGGCTGTTGGGGGGAGGGGGGTAATGTGTATGTTATATTTATAATATATTATTCATATTAGTCTAAATCTGCAGAATAATATCATTAAAGCCTTGAAATAGTTGAGTACACCCCATGATCCCCTTTAGACTCACCCCTGCATGCTGCAGGTATCATTGCGACAAATTGTGACGGCTGCTGTCAGTCTGCTGCAAGTTGCCAAATTTAAATATTGTGTCAAACTAAGCTAACAGTTTATCTGCATACAAACAGCTTCTATTTTAACTTGTATAGCTTTACTGTAGCTTTGCTGCAGTGGTAGACAATGTGGATGGGAGCAGCGGAAAAGATCGCTTTTCTTCACCTTTCAGCTTGTTGAACAGCTGGTTTGGTTAAGGACTCTCGCCAGCTCTTTACCAGTAAAGATTTAGTAGCGATTACAAGCACTGCTGTTGTTTTCCTTCACTCCACCTGAGCTCACCATCTCTGTAACGGAACCGTCTTTTTACTCTTAGTATATAGACAGGCTCCAGCTCCATGTTAAACTACGACAGCATCATTTTCACTGCTGTCGTGTTATAGGTGTTTTTATTGATGAAAAATGGGGGCTGCTTGGGCTGAATCTCGTTATACTTTTTTATTCACACATATGTCCATAAATACGTTTCTATCGCAGGTTTATTTTAGCCGCGTACAGTATGTGAGTGAAACGCTCGCGCTTACTTTGTACTGGTTCCGCTCTGTGGACTGGATGCATAGACTGGATGCTTTCTGTTGAGATGTTGAATCAGTAACGTTGTGCAATTGTGGTAAGCTAATTCGGATTTACAATGGACACACTGTACAGTATTTTCGCTTTTCTTTTGTTTGAATTGGTCCCAAACTTTAGACATTTTATGTCTTTTTCACTGACTTCTCTCGCTATTTCCCCCGTCTTCCTCCATTGCGCCATCAAATCAAACCTGCTACACGTAATGCAGCATAAACACACTGTGCGATAGTAATAATCCTCTGAGTGAAACACTGTGATCACTAAGCAGTACATAATCGTGCGGATTACAGGAAGCATCGAAGCAAAGAATTTGCATCGAGGATTTTTTGTAATCGAGTTATTCGATGAATAGTTGCAGTTCTACAGTACATTAACACACACTGGGGAAAGTATTGACAGATTTTTTAACTATTAACAGAAATAAAAAACGAAGTAATCGACATGGGCAAGATTACGTCAATTAGAGGTTCTGAATGTTGATTTTCATTTTTTTTTTTTATTAATTAATTGCCTAGCCCTAATTTGCAATGCAAAAAATAAAATATTGATGCTGCTGCATTTTTAACAAAGCAAGGAATTTTCAACATAGTATTTCGGAATATATTAGTTTTCTTTAGAAGGAATAAATTATTTATATTTGCACACAATAGCAGACTTATTTCAGAAAATAAAAATGACCAATGACAATATTATTAGTCCCCTTTAAGAAATGACAATTTATTGAGCCATTGTACAAGCCACTTATGTATAAAAATGTGATTTAACTTCATAGGTGATTTAACTGAACAATTAAGTTAAAACTGAAGGTATAAATCTGAGTGTAAAATCCTCAGTAAGGGTCATTCAGCTGTCACGTGAGAAAGCACCATGCTGAAAATAAAAGGCATCAGCTTGGACTTGAGAAAAAGAATTCTTGATGCACACAAAGCAGGAAAAGGATGTACAAAGTTATCACAGCGTCTCCAAGTGTCAGGAACTGGAGTGAGAAGTATAATCCAGAAATTCAAAGAGAGCCACACAGAACAGAATAAGCCTGGCAGAGGTAGGAAGCGAAAGATTTCAAAGATCCTGGAAAGGAAACTAGTGAGTGATGTGTCTAAAGACCCCAGAACTGCCAAGACACTAAAGAATGACTTGGCCAAGTCGGGAATTGTGGTCTCGAAGTCCTTCTCTAATTTTGTACTTTGGAGAAGGATTTACAAAAGCGATGTACGTGGTTGGTCATAAGTTTGGGCAAGTCCTGTGAACGGCATGTATAAACCAATGCCATTTTTCACAGACCAGAAATGAGCGAGCTGCATTTCCATGAACGCGGAAGCTGACGTGGGAAGAGCCCACTGACACGAGAGTTCACACCTCATTACTAGTGATGTGTCGTTCGCGAACGAGATGGCTCTTTGAGCCGATTCTGTTTAGTGAACGATGGGAGCCGGCTCCTCTTCAAGAGCCATTTTATTAATGTTTACAGAACTGTGCCAACATCTTGCGCAGGTATAGTGATGCATTACGGAGTCTCCAGAGGGGTGCTTGTCATCCTTCTCCATCCATAACAGAACTGGAGCAAGATCAGGATCTGTTAGTTGTTGTATCTGTCAGTATCTGAACAGGGTTTTGTGTTGTGAAGCATGAAGTGGGCACCATTCGCTTGCCACCACGCCCACAGGAAATGGTTGTGAAGCCCACAATTTTATTTGCCCACCGATAATTAAAAAAAATGTCTGTATATGTCCCATATATAAATTCTGACTGCCACTGTGTTATATCCTGCTTGTTCCTATCCTTCTGTGTGCCACGCCCCCTCATTTACCTGGTGTAGAATCCCTGTGTCATCGTATGTTTCTGGTTATGTTACTTGCTGTCGTGTATTTAAGTGTCTCTGTGAGTGATTCCCTAGTCTGGTCATTGACATTATTCTCTCCTCATGTTCTGCACTCCTGATTTTGTCTGAGTCCGCGTGACTCATTTCCCTTGTACAAGTTATCTTAGGTTGGCGTTCAAGGTTCGACTTCTGAGATTCAGATCGAGTTCTAGGTAATTTTTTTTCGAACTGGCTGGTTCGACTTTTAAGAAATTCGAGTTCTAATGAGTTCGAGTACCACTGTTCTCATATCTAAAAGTATGCTCATTCTTGTCAAATAGCTGACTGTGTTTGGATACGCTCACTGTCTCACCTACGTTAAACTTAAAATGAGGACATCTGCTTTTTAGAGTTGGGCCCCACAGATGAGGAGCACACGAGAGGCACCTGAGATGTTTCACACAAGGGCTGAAACAAGTAGCAGGGAGGTGTGGCTTGTTAGTGCCACACCACAGAGAACACAGGGGGAGAAGGTATGTGGGGCGTGTCAAATATTTTCTTTTTAAAAGCATTTAATATCAACATTTCATGTTTAATTTAATGCCCAAATGTTAGTAGTACTGTGGCTTTCCTGGAAATGACTTTAAGAAGCTGTGTGTCACAGTCTGTTTCTGAAGCTCTTCAGCAGCTAAACCAAGAAAACTAGATTGAGATAGATAGATATTAAGATATAGATATATATCTGTGGTCCAGTTTCTTTTAATTGTCAATATATAAACCAAATGGTTCACAGGTTTAGTAAAAACCTTTTGCAAACGTACGATATGCTCTGGGGCTGTTTCTGTCTGACATCACATCTGTTTCGATACGTGTTCAGATTGTGTTAAAGGTTTTGTACCATATACATTATTATCCAGGTTGCCTTTCTGGCTGTAGGACACCCAGTAACAGAGTAAAAGCCTCAACTAATAGCATTTATATCTTTGTGTTCTTGATGTTATTTTGTTAAACTGATTCTTCAAAGGCAACACTGTATTAAAAGCAGTAATTTACTGCGTCAATCAGAAGCGCATTTTACTGAGGGATAAAACATCCTTTCAGTGTGAATCTGTGACAGACTTCTGCAAAAACACATACTCTCTGCACAGGGAGCAAAATTAGTGATAAGACTGTTAACATCTCAGTTCCGTCTTATTCTAAGCATCGCAGTCATATTTGTACATCACACACACAAACACACATACATATGTATTTGCCTGTGGTGTGAATAGCTGATTTCTGTCATCAGGACACCAGTAAAGGTCTCTGAGCAGAACCTAAGTTCTGAACTACAGAGTCCCCAGGATACAAATGAGATCTGATCCCTAAGTCTGTCATTAAGTCCAATTTGTAGGTAAGCTGGAGTAACACAAGCCATAATAATACAGTAATAATAAATTCACTCACTTCCTCTGTGACCTGCTGCTTATTTCTGTATTTAGTGTGAATCTCTGAGTCCAGCTGTCCCTGAAACCCAGAATCAGATAAACTGAGGAAAATGGACGGATGGATGTGTACTTTCCACCAATAAGGACATAGCAACATTCTGGCAGAGTGATGAAAATTGACAGAGTGCACACACTTACAATGTACGATTAGATAGTTGCCACCTATGCTATATATTACAGGATTACCCCATATTGAAAAATAAAATTCCTTGATAGGGAAGAATGCGGCTGAAGCTGTTCTTTGTGCCGGCTGTGGAGGTGGCAGCAGTTGGGTGAGCGCGCAGGTGGTCATTTGGAGCACTCTCTAACGTCCCTCAGAAATTAATGTGGTATGCTGGGGGTTCAGCAGTAGGCATAATACACGTAAGCAGGAAGCTGTGTTATATTACCGTTGGGGAGACGGTGAAGGCAGCTCCAGCGTTGGTATAGTCAACCATGCCTGCGGTTTACCGGTGAAGTGGACATCACTGCTGTTTTGTCTGTCTTTTTATACGCTATCAACACAACGACGTATTCCGTGGAGCGTCTGGGTTCGCTGGGCTGTTTAACCCAGTCACTGTCAATACTGGGGGTAGCCCAACGTTGATCAGTGGCACCTGGAGATTCACTGAATTGTGCCCGGTCTGTTTCCGATCTATGCGTGCAGCCAATAGGCTGCCTAAAGTTTGCGTATTTTGGTTTCATTTGGGGTTGATTTATTGCTACTGGATGGATTGACTGCATACGTTTTTTTGTTTTTGTTTCTTTGAGTTTATTTTGATGTTTTGATTACTGGGCTATTTCGTATCTGGTTGGAGTGTTTTTTTGTTTCATCTCTTTCTTTGATGTTTGGGCGGATCGGTAATAGACACTAAGGCGCAGGAAAGTGTACTACTGTTTTAACCCCGTGCTTTGTCTCCCTGCTTGTGTTTCAGGGATAGTGGCCTAGAGCTGCAAGAGCAGCAACCTCCTTGCTGGTGGTGGTGAATTTCGCTTGTGTGCGTGTGCAGTGCAGATCACCGGCATTAGCGTGTTCTCACCAGAGTGTTCACAGAGGTCCCGGCTGTGGAGAGTCTTCTTTCCAGTTGTTAGTCCGTGCCTTTTACCTTGCTTAGTCCACAGCCTTGGTGCCTTGCCCTGATGGTTTCTATCTCTATAGTATATAGCATGGAATTGCTATTCTCCCTTGAATTGCAACAAAATGATTTTTATCAGTTCACATCTCTCGCCCCTTCGGGATCACTCCGTCACACATAAACCCTATTTTATTTAATATAGGGCAAACCTAGAGCAGGAGACAAACCCAGACAGTGATAAGGAAATGAACAAAAAACTCCCCCCTCCCCAATCTAAGTTGAAAAGGAAAGAGAAAATATATATATATATATAACTAAGCTTAACCAAACATAAATCAAGTGGCACCTGCCCCTTACTTTGTGATTTTAAGAGTTTGGTCAGCTACACAAGAATGTATATGTGCGCACATGCTAACCTTGGTTGTCTCCATTCCGTACCTCAGCAACTCTCAGGAACAGCATTTCACATCAGCAGCATCACATTCTTATACAGCACAAAACAGCAGAGTTGAATACCAACGACAGTGACAGCCTTAGAGCGACAGCCTTAGAGTGACAGCCGAGCAGGTGTTCCAAACCAGCCTTTTTGTAGGCCAAGCCATTCCCACTTAACAAGGAAGAGGTGTAGCAAAGTCCCATGTACTCCCAGCTGGATCCGATGACCTGGCAAAAGAGGCTTGGCCAATAAATCCAATATTCTTCTATATTTTTGTTATTTGAGGAAGATACTATATGCTGAAGGAGTTGAGTTGAGATAGTTATATTTTCAGCATAAAAAGTTCATTTAACTTAAAATGTAACAAGTTGCTTCAACTCAAACTCTTTTGTAATAGCAATTTTCCTGCTGAATTATTCCACTTAATTACTTAATAAGTTCCTTGCACTAAGTTCCTAGTTGATGTAACTTTAAATAATGTTTAACTTGCCCACGTAATTGCTCTCTGTAGGTGAAAGGCAAGCTGGTTGTTAAGGCTGGCTGTCTGTTGCAGCACTCAGGCAGTTAGGAGCTTTACTCAAAGACCGACAGACATGCTGAGGTCAGACTTGAACCAGTGCCTTTTAGCTCATAGCAATAGAGGATTAGCCCACCATGCCACACTCTGCTGACACAATTTACTAAACTGCTAAAATTATGGTTTGATTTATCCATGTATTAACTCAAATATATAGATTTCAACTATGAAATCTAAGAAAGTTTATGTTCATAGTTCAAATTTATGTTATATAAACTAAACAAATTGTACTAGAGTGTAATTAATTTTTTTGAATTAATTCAACACCACCCATGTTCAGCCTACTTAAATGTAATTTGTATGTTTGGTTGCTGTTAACCTCCATCCATCCATTTTCCAAACCGCTTATCCTACTGGGTCGCAGGGGGTCCGGAGCCTATCCCAGAAGCAATGGGCACGAGGCAGGGAACAACCCAGGATGGGGGGCCAGCCCATTGGAGGGCACACTCACACACCATTCACTCACACATCTATTCCTACGGGCAATTTAGCAAGTCCAATTAGCCTCAGCATGTCTTTGGACTGCGGGGGGAAACCCCACGACGACATTGGGAGAACAAGTAAACTCCACACACATGTGACCCAGACGGAGACTCGAACCTGGGTCCCAGAGGCGTGAGGCAACAGTGCTAACCACTGCACCACCATGCCGCCCCTGCTGTTAACCTACATATTTTAATTAAATTCAACTTATAACACTGACTTTGTTGATGTAAGGCGATTTTGATTACCGCTGCTAGCCTTGTGGCCTTGCCTGATAGGTAATATACACAGAGAGGTGTTAGGAGAGCTGTGACGCTGTTCACTGTGCGGCTCCTGGAACCACCCACTCCCTTATAGACCAGTGGTGCTGGATGTATATTTGCATAGCATGTATTTAGCAGTGGTGATGGCGTTGAGTAGGACAAGAATATAGAACTCCAGATACAGGCATTTTAATGTAATGTTGAGAGAGGATTATATGCACAGATTTAGTGTACAGTATAGATCAATGTCTAATAAGAGAAACATCAGATTTATTAATATATTGGCTATATATGCTATGTTGTATAAGATGACAGCTCCTGTGAGATGGTTTTTGGGCACATTACTCATGTGACATATGTCATACACAATAACCTGGAGATTTCTGCCTGACATCTTCCCAGCAGTCAGACAATCAGCAGATAAGTGACCTGGTTCAGAAAAGCATTTCTGCTTCTTGATGGTCACTGGCACCTGCCTGGGCTCCCAAATGTTGAGGCTGAAGTCGGCTACTTATACACAGGATCTGGCCATCTTAAATAAGGGATGCAGTTTCGACAGAATCCTGTAGAAGGCAGCGTGTGCGCTAAATCGAAGGCTTCAAGATTGTTTTCAGCCTCTCATTTTATTGTTATTATTATTATTATTATTATTAAATATTTCACTGTGCATTTTTCAGTTTAAAGCCCTATGAAACTGTCACTCTTTCATTAAGACCTACTGTACAAGCACTGCATTTCTTGCCCAGATTAAAGGCTTCTTATTGACAGTTGCTCGCAGTGGCACATGCTTTGCAGCTTATAATAAAGACATTTTGAAAATACAAAATAATGTATGAACAAAACTAAGCTGTACCACCATTTATTTCATATATGCATTTTACGAACTTCCCTGTAATAAAAATTCAGAAATTTCCCAGGCTTGATGTGGTTTGTCTTTCATAACAGTAAAATGGCAGCAGGGCACAGTGAGCAGCTGGACACATTGATTTGAATAAGAAGCCACTGGTCCAATAGGAATTCGGAGGTCTTATTTATCTTGGGCCAGAGAAACACGAAATGCGTCTTGCACAGCAGGTACAGTGAAAACAGCTAATGCAGTGAAAATGTGTCTTAAGCCTGGGTGCAGCCACCCTGGAATATTTAGTGTCCCCTGAAGCCTGAGGCTGAGGATGAAATGAGGGTGATGATAGAAGGGTTACTGCAGGCAGGGGGCGCTGGTGCTTATCACAAGTAACTGTAACACCCCCCTCCTGGCTGTGCTAAAGGCAGGAGGCAAAAAGTGGAGGTTAGTTCATGATCTGCATGCAGTGAATGAGGTAGTGGAGGCTCAGAAGTTCCCGATCCTCACACCCTACTGATAAAAGTGCCCCCCTGTGCAAAGTGGTTCACAGTTGTGGATTTATGGTCAGCATTTTGCAGTGTGAGTCTAGTACAGCAGGAGAGATGGGGAAGCCCTGACGGCAAGATTTGCTGTTCTCCAGGCTCAGGGTGATTCTTTTACACTCTCATTTCAGAGACGGCAGTGCAGCTGTGTTCAGCTGAAGGGCTTGACTGTACCTTGTCACCAAGGACAGCAAAAGACGGTTATCATCTACAGAGACACTGCATATGCATATGGTGTATGCCGCCTGTTTGGGGGGTCCGGAAGCAGAGAGGGTTTGGCAAAAGTGACGGCTCACCCACTCAGCATCATGATCACATTCTGCAGTTGCTCCATACACTGATGCTTCCTAGGTGTTTGACTATTGTTAAGTGTCAGGCCACCGTAAAGGCAGTGACTTCATCATTCGGGGCAATGCTGCAGCCGATGGGCCACCCAGAGCAGCCATGCAGGCTACTGAACTGCTGAAATACTGAACGCTTTGTACACCCCCCCTTGCCCCCCTTGAAATCTGTTCCTTCTATACTCACTTCTAGAACTGCAATAATTATAAAAACTACAGTTACTTTAAACTTGTGTTTTTATACGTATGCAGGAATGTATTCATACATGTACACACTCTGTTGTACTGCAATCTCTTCTACATGCAAATGCTAAACAATGTCTACTATGCATCTTTTTATTTTACTTAAAGTTATTTAAAGTTATTTTTTTTTACTGTTTAATGTTTTACTGTTTAACTTTGAGGGGACTCTGGGTCCAAGAAATTCCATTACAGGTATTAATGATGTTCCATTGTTATTTGCATATGACTTGAAACTTGATAATGGTTACGTATGGTCTTAACCATTATGCAAGGGGGGAGGTGCTGTGGAAGATTAAAATACCAGGTTTCTGGGCAGCACAACTGCAGGCTTTGGTGGACAAGAGGCTGTCAGAATATGAGGTGTGCATTAAAAACAATATGTGAATGGCAATCACAGCCCCAATAGGGCACATTCCAGTGCCTGAGGGACCATTTAAAGACACAGTGACGGATCATGTGGACATGGGAAAAGCAGCGTATGAGAAGTGATGCATGCTGGTGATTGTGGGCAAGATCAGCAGATGGGTGGAGGAGATTCCATCTAAGGACATGGGGGCAGTGACAGTGGTGACATTCCGGGTCAGAGAGGTGATACCGAGGTTTGGCTTCCAGGCTGAAATTAGCTCTGGCAACTCTGGTGACTCATCAAGGACTGGCCGATGCTTAGGGGCCCTCTGTGAAGAGTACCTGCTAAGAAATAGGAATGTATAAGAATCGGTGTAAATCACTTCTGCAGAGTGTCCAGCCTTGGTTGTAACCTGCATAGATGCAATAAATACTGACTTTGGAATCGTACACAAGCAGCTCCTGACTCCTGATTAAGCGGAAAGTAAAAACAGTTACTGCATCAAGCCGAGGAGTTTAAGTGTCTTGGGGTCTTGTTCATGAGCGGAAGATTGACAGGCGGATCGGTGGGGTGTCAGCAGTTATGTGGAGATTGTACCGTTAGTCATGGTGAAGAGAGAGCTGAACCAGAAGGCAAAGCTCTCGATTTACCCATTGATCTACATTCCTACCCTCACCTATGCTCATGAGCTCTGTGTATTGACCGAGAGAATAAGAATGTGGATACAAGCGACAGAAATGAGTTTCCTCGGCAGGATGTCTGAGCTCAGGCTTAGAGACGAGGTGAGAAGCTCAGACATTCTGGAGGAGCATTGAGTAGAACCGCTGCTCCTCCGCATCGAAAGGAGCCAGATGAGGGGGTTTGGGCATCTATCTAGGATGCCTCCTGAATGCCTCCCTGGGGAGGTGTTTTGGGCATGTACAACTGGGAGGAGGCCCCGGGCAGACCCAGTACACACTGGAGAGATTATATCTCTCTGCTAGCCTGAGAACACCTTGATATTCCCCCAGAGGAGCTGGAGGAGGAGGCTGGGGAGAGGGAGGTCTGGGCATCCCTGCTTAGACTGCTGCCCCTGCGACTCAGACCCAGATGAGTGGAAGATAATGGGTGGATCCAGTAAAGATCCAGAGAAAGGCTGAGTGTTTGTGGACATGAACCAGCCAGTGCGGCACAATACAGGGTCCATGAAAATGACCATGCATTTACATGTAATTATGTGACAGTAATATTCCTGTGATCAGGAGTGTGGATCATAGGGTGGAAATGGGGAGATTCTGTCAGTGTCTGCAGCATGAAACAGGCACCTTAAACTCCCAGGATGACTCAGGAAAAACCATGTTTCTCCCTGTTCTCAGGACGCTGTGCATGTTTGCTGGGTAAAACATTTCAAATCAACATTTTCAATTTAACTTATTTACTACCCCAGTTATTCAGCACTGAATCTCAGAAAAGCTCCAGAATTCTGCATTTACTGCATATATTCTTACAAAAAGTTCTTTATTTTACAAATGTAATGGCTAGTGTGTAATTAAAAAAAATAAACACTATTTTCTCCCCGGTTGAGATTGTTGTTTTTGATTCTCCCTTTACAGGTAAATAATTTACCATAATTTTACTTAGTTTTGTTCTGTAAAAAAATACCAGGTTTAATTCCCAATCAGTTAAAAGTAGTCCAGTTAATGTAAAACATTCAGAGTTCATTTTGCTGTGTAAACATGTCTGATTAAGTAGAGACACTTTCCCACTGTGGTCTGAAGGCCACAGAAAGCCCTGTCAGTAACAGTACCTGATCGTGTCGGCTGGTCCTGCTTCCCCTCTGCTGTGAGTCAGAGCTCTTCCTCAGCGGCGCTGAAACAGTTAAGAGTGACGTCATTCACAGAGTGCACAGGGTGCTCTACCAGCCCTGCTGATAAGGGCTGCTGCTCTCACACTGTCTCACTGCACCTTGCATGCTGGACACGCTTGTGTTAGAAAGAGACTGACTGCAGGTTTGAGGTTTTAAAACAGGAAACACAGAAAAACGATGGTCAGACATAAAGATTTCTAGATACTCTTGAATGTATGTCTGAATATTTACAAAATACTTATATTTAATGTAAGGATTAACACCATGGAAACTGATACTGTGTGTAACTTCGGCACTTTACCTGCTCAGCAGTCCTGCAGGTGTGACCCACTGAGCCCCACTGGCCTTTAGCTAAGGAAGAAAGTCAGAGTTACACTGTATCACAGTGTATTACCACACAGCCCACAGGAAGTGTATAGTGTCTGTACCTGACAGACTGCACATCTGCTATGGCCCAGTCTGGGGCTGAATGAGACGCAAAAGGACCAAACAGACAGGGAACAGAAAACACAGTGACATCACACATGTCTGACCTTTGTTATAAACGTAACAGGCCAGGAAGACGAGACAGAGGAGAAGGATGAAACAAATCAGGATAAAACAATGCAGGTGATCTGGGGTCAGGGTCTCAGGTTGAGGGTGGTCTGTAAACAGAGTATAATCATCATCACTTATAGGGTGATAAACAGTGATATCTGTTACAAACATGCATGACCTGTAGTTCGCATCAAAACCTTCTTTTTGATAACCTATGTATTACGCAAAGATATATTGTGGAAGGCATTTATAACTTTGGGGTGTATTATGTATTTTGGCCACTGGGGGGTGTATTGAATGGGGCGGTTTGATCACGTTAGGACAGGTGGGTATGAATAGGTGTTTTCCGCTTCGACGGGGGGATGGCGGAGGGAACATGGTTCATATCGTAGCACCTGTAGACAGCATGTTAAACAGCATGCCGCCAGCACATTATTCAGCACAAGTGTTAAAGGTAAAAGTCCTTTTTATGTGGACCGAAGATCTGTAATAAACGAGAACATCACCCAACTGCAGATGCCGCTTGGATATTGGTCATTAAAAGCTACACGTTGAGAACACTTGGTCGTCCATTCTGAGGCTTACAGGAAAGCCTCTACATATATCATATGCCTTAGTTCTCATGTGTACTCTAAGAATTCCGTATTGGCACCAGTGTAACCATTATATTTGGTATATAAATAACTCTGATGTAATAAAGTCTGGCACAATCCACAGTCACTCGCCGCTAAATTACCTTTAAATTTCAGCTTTGTACACTTTCCAAACTCTAGACCTTTCTTCGGGATGCAGCAGTAGATCAGCAGATCTGCCTCAGTGATGTTCTTCAGCTGCAGACTGTCTGTCAGAATCAGCAGTCAGTCTCCCGCTATATTCATTTCTGGTGTTAACAGCGCTCATCTGATTCGATGTGTATTGCACGTCTGTGACTCTGGCTGCTCTATGGTCTGACTGCAGGGAAAACCAGGAAACCTCTGTACTGATCCCACAAGGCAGAGTGGCTGCCCCTCCAGACTGGACCTCTATCACTGCCGGCTCCTCAGCCTGGGTCACCAGAGCAGCACTGCAACCTGGAGACACAGAAAAGAGAGTAAATATGATATTAATAATGGATTAAGCTATAAAGTGGTGTGGTGATGATTCTACACTAGGATACTGTGGTGTATCAGACAGCATGTCTTACAGGTTACATTTTATACTGAAATGCCGACTGAGGAAACACATCCCTGCATCCTTTTGTCCGCAGCCTGATAACCACGGTTCACAACCAAGGTTCCAAAAAATAAAACTCACTGTATAATACGTCACATCACCCCCCTTTTTTAACACGATGGTGCAGGATCCAGTTACTTTAAACCACAATATGTCAGAGTCAAATTCAATTAATAGATAAATATTGTTTATAATTAATATACAGTACTGTGCAAAAGTGTTTGACTGCCTAAGGAAATGTTTGAAGCTATTTTTCTGAGTAGTAAGCATATATGTGCTCAGAAACAGATGACATCATCGCCAGCACCCTACATCTGGGCCTCACCCACCTGGACAATAAGGACACATATGTACAAATGCTGTTCATAGATTTCAGTTCAGCATTCAACACAATCATTCTTCAGCACCTACAGTAATCGGAAAGCTGAGCCTGCTGGGCCTGAATATCTCCCTCTGCAACTGTATCCTGGACTTTCTGACAGAGAGACCTCAGTCAATCCGGATTGGAAACCGCATCTCCAGCACCACCACAATGAGCACTGGAGCCCCCTAACGCTGTGTGCTCAGCTCACTGTTATGCACTCTGGTGACTCACGACTGTAGCAATGCATGGCTGGAACCACATCATCAAGTTCGCCGATGACACTACTATGGTGGGTCTCGTCAGCATACAGAGAGGAGGTGCAACAGCTAACCGACTGGTGTAAAGTCAACAATCTGTCTCTGAACGTGGACAAAACAAAAGAGATTATTGTCAACTTCAGGAAAGCACAGAGCGACCACTGTCCACCGAACATCAATGGATCCTCTGTGTTCACCTGGCAGAGAACCTTTCCTGGTCTCTCAACACCAGCTCCATAATCAGGAAAACCCAGCAGCATCCCTACTTTCTGCAAAAGCTGAGGAAAGCCCATCTCCCACCAGCCATTCTTGCCATCTTCTACAGAGGGACTATCGAGAGCATCCTGAGCAGCTGCATCACTGTCTGGTATGGAAACTGCACCGTATCGTATTGCAAGACCCTACAGATAGTGAGAACAGCTGAAAAGATCATTGGAGCCTCTCTTCCCTCTGTATCAGAAACCTATCGCACCCGCTGCATCCACAAAGCCACCAGCATTGTGGAGGATCCCACACCCCCCTCACACACACACTCTCCAGCATTGTGGAGGACTTCAGGCCCCCCGGACCCCCTCTCTCCAGAGTGGTGGCGGCGGGCACTCGCGGGGGGGGCAGTCTGTCGGGCAGGGGGGGGGGGGGGAGGCGGCCCGC
>JAODJX010000083.1:24459955-24469968 GCA_026776945.1 Isichthys henryi
AGAGGTCTGTGTAGGTTTATTTACTGTAAATAAGGCTGTTACCCTGTCCTGACCCCCCTCTCTTTTAGCCATGTCCATGATGACAATGCACTCGGTTGTCACTGTGGCTTGTCAGTGCTAACAGCATAGTACGTGTGTATTAAGTGATATGAATATGATGGGATGTTACAGGCTCCCTAACACATGCGTGTGAGCAGCATGCAAATACATGGCTAGTGTTCAGAGATCATGGCTGTATGACAGGGTTTGGTATAAACAGGAATAATCAGGCACCAGAATTCACACAGGATCTGCTGATTTTATTTATTTTTTCCCTCCAGTATCACAAAAACCAGAATGTAGGCCATACAGTGAGAGACAAGATCCTCCAGGTGAGTTTGTGAACATGCTTCTGCTCCAGTGTGATTCCTGCATTAGTTTAATTTGATTTATTTTACATGCTACTGCTTGTTAGTCATAATTCTTATGGCAGTAAGTGGTCACTACAGTTTGGACAATATCAGCTGATTTTTGCTTCTTTATACCAGGGTCAGAAACCAAAGACAAACAGGAGTCTGATGAAAACCCTCCAGGTGAGTTTATACCCTGTGTGATAAACATGCTTCTGCTCCAGTGTAGAAGCTGCTGTCTGTATCCAGTTTATCTGCTTCTGTATGAATAGTTATTGACTGAACCTAGTTCTTGCCATGAAATAGACGCTAATGTGACAAACCTTCACACACCAGTCTACCTCTAGTGGTGGATTCTTAATACAATGCCCAGCCAAAAAAAGCCACCATTTGCATTTAAATCAGCAAATACTTAAAAGTCGATGACTGGATCAATATTGCAGCTCAACACCGTTATGCAGCAGCACAGTGAAGTCAGCTGAGTACCTGAATCTGCTGAATAACCAGGTTACCCCATCAGTGATTTTGTTCTTCCCTAATGGTATGGGCATATCCCAGGATGAGAGTGCCACGATTCATCGGACTCGAGTTGTGGAAGAGTGGTTCAGGGAGCTTGAAGAATCATTTTCACACATGATTTGACCACCACAGAGTCTTGACTTTAATCCTATTGAAGGTCTTTGGGGCGTGTTGAAGAAGACTTTACGGAGTGGTTCAACTCACTTTTCAATACGAGATTAAAATTAATATGGATGAAAATAAGTGTTGAGATGTTGTATAAGCTTGTGGCAAAAATGCCATGGCAAATGTTTGCTATAATCAAAGCTAAAGGCAGTCCAGCTAAAAATGGCGACTTTTATTTACATGCTAGTGTATTTATTTATATGCTAGAGCTTAGTAATGCTAATTATTACCAAGTCATCACCATAATTTGTACAAAATTACCTGAACAGACTTTTTTGCCAGGATTTAATGGTCCCATCAGTCAAACCAGAGACAATGCTGGTTCTGATCCATCACGCTGGTGATGTAGCGCCCTCCCAGTGCCCTCAGCTCACAGCAGATACACACTCCTCATAGCCTGGCCTTCCTGCGCTATCAGCATTTAGCATATTATGAGTGATACTGTGTCAGACTGGTTGTTAAGGGCCCAGTGGGTAGGGTGCTTAAGGGTGTACTGTATATCTGAGCCCCCGGGGGCCTGCTGTTGTACCCCTGAGGAGGGTCTGTAACAGCAGCAGAAAGGGGTCAGACGGAAAGCTGCTCTGGGTCGGGCTGTCGGCTCGGTGATGCGGCTCCACTGGCTGCTTCAGTGACATTTTACACTGACTGAGGATCGAGTGTCTGTGTGAAAATGTGTCTGGACACTTACTGATCTCTCTGCTTTCTGCAGGGGCGTCTTCAGAAAGAAATTGGGTGGCCACTTTGGTGATCGTGGGGACTGTGGTCATTGCTGTGGCTTTTGTGGTGGCTGCACTGTTCACCAGAAGACCGTGGACCTGGAAAAGAGATAAAAAGCAGTATAATACGAGAACATCTGAAGATGCCCCGATTAATGATGCCTCTGTCTGTGTTGAGGGATGCACATAAGAAGATGGGGAACCAGCTGTGTGATGAGAACAGGTCGAATAATACAGTGGCATGCAGAAGTTTGAGCACCCTGGCTTAAAATGTCTGTTACTGTGAATAGTGAAGTGAGCAGAAGATGAACTGATCACCAAAAAACATGAAGTTAAAGATGACACATATCTTTAATATTTTAAGCAAGATTTTTATTTCCATCATTTACAGGTACAAAATACCAACAAATGATCACGGCCTGAACCAAGAGTTTGGGCAGCTGACATGGTCAGTACTTAGTGACACCCCCCTTTGGCAAAGATGCTTTTTGTATCCAGCTAAGAGTCTTTCAGTTCTTATTTGGGGGATTTTTGCCAATTCATCCTTGCAAAAGTTTTTAATTCTTCAAAATTATTGGGCTGTCTTATGTCACTGCTCTTTTGAGATCTATCCACAAATTTACAATGATGTTTAAGTCGAAGGACTGTAAGGGCCATACCAAAACATTCAAGCTTGTGCATCTTCATGTATTCCATTATACATTTTGGGGTGTGTTTGGGATCATTATCTTGTTGTTGGACCCCTCCTCTTCTTAACTTCAACTTTTTTACAGTTGGTGTGATGTTTGCTTCCAGAATTTGCTGGTATTTGTTTGAATTCATTCTTCCCTCTACTGATGACATGTTCCCTCAAACTTTGTATGTCATTGTAACTCTCTGTCTGTTTTTCCATAATTGCTTGTGCCCCAGTTTATAAAATGAGATGATATACTTCAATCTGCTTTGTAGCTTTGGCTCTCATATTACCTGTATAATACAGGTAATTAATGCTAAATTTAATAGGGTTGGCACTATTGATGAGGTACGTGAAATCAATAAGTAACAGCTATAACCGTCAATAGGTATCAGCCATAAGTGACTGGTGCAGCGACCCGTTACCCAAAAACTCCAGTCCTGGTTTAACCTAACAGACACACCCACATTGGGAGCACCGGTTGTGTAAATGCATACCGGCCATAAAATGGCTTCTGAATTGTGGCAGTATTTTCGTATGTCTGAGGACCAGAGAAAAAAGCCGTTTTCAAGCAGATTCAATAGAGTTTTCCCTTTTTCGGCAAACTGTCATCAGCACCTTCCGATCTCACAAGCAAAGTCGAACCCACAGGGTCAGCGACACAATAGCATGCAGTATCCAAGGTCAGCCCACTTTGGGCTAAAGACCGTGCTGCGGCGGTGGATGGTGTACCTACAGCATTAACATAGCTGAGAGGGGCATTTAATAAAGTAAACACAGACTGTCAGCCGCTGTGTATAAAGAGTGTGTCAGAAATACTGAGTAATATAGATAAGTGACTGGTAAATCAGATGTGTTAAATAAAATACTGAATTGTACAGTGCAGGTGTGGTTTTAAATGATGTTGATAATAATTTTCCTAAGATTTTACTAAATTTACTGCCTCAGCGCTAAAATTTAGCAACATGCACATATATAATGTTTATTTCTGACTTATTTAGTATAAATAATGTTTTTATCTAGGAAGCTCCTTGGGTTTCACTTTTCAGTTGGTTTGTTGGTTTGTATCCCATCACCCCTGCTGTGTGTTTTTTTTTTTTTTTTTTTTTTTTTTTTTTTTAATTACATTGTGGGTACCAAAAAACCTGGAATTTCCTACCTTGTGGGGACCGAACACTTCCCCAGAACGCAAAACTCTTATAAAACTTTTATAAAAATCCATGAATGCAATTAAAATATTAAAATACGAAAAAAAAAAACAAAAATAAATGGAGAGTCCCCACAATGAGATTTACTCTGTGTGTGTGTTTGTGTGTCTATCACATGGCTGCAAACTAGCCTCTCTCTATGTACAGTACCTATAGAAAGTCATCATACCCTTTTGAAATTATTTGGTCATACACCCTGAAATCAAAACCCGTTTTCAAAAAAGCTTCAACCATCTTTATTTACAAATTTTGCCTTACAACATCAAACTATTGAAAAGAAAGTCAACTGGTCAGAAAATGGTAGCCTCTCTGATCAGTATCCTTTCAGCTCGGTCACCCAGTTTGGACGGACGGCCTGATCTAGGCACCATGTTGGTGGGGCCACACACCTCTCATTTCTTAATGATGCACTCAGCACTGAGAGGGACAGCTAAAGCCTCTGAAATCTTTGTGTAACCTTCTCCTAACTTCTGCCTTTATACAACTTTATCCCAGAAGCCTTTTAAAAACACTTTCCCAAGCAGGCTGATTTCTTTTTCAGAACCTTGCACTACTAATAGTGAAATCTTCAAAAGACGGTTGGAGGTAATCAGAACCCCAACAGTTTGTCAGATGGGTCAGTTAGCCTAGTGTTTGATCTGGCAGCTGATTGGTTGCATCTGAGTCAGTTTAGAAAGGTGCATTATATGGGGCTGATCACTTTACCAAACCAGGTATTTCACTAATTGATTTCAATAATTGTCCAGAATGTTTTAAAATGTTACTTTCACATTGACAATGAGAGATGTGTACCTACAGCTAAAAAAATGAATTGGACCAAAGCTATAGAATTTAACAGGGTGATTGACTTTCTATAGGCACTGTATATGTACAGTGTATGTATGTTTACATCAGCTTTTCTCAACAGCACCCACTGTTATCACTGCATTTCATTAATATCTTGCTGCACACATGAATTTTGAAAAATGCACTTATGCTGATTTACACAATAAACCTTCTCTGTGTTTTGACTGTTTCATAGTTACATGTCATCTTGCTGCAAACATATGAATGTTAAGAAGCTTGAAAAAATTCTGATTACTCTTATTATCCAGTTGAAAAATGCACTTATGCTGATTTACTTTCTCTATGTTTTGATTGTTTCATGGTTGTATGTGTTTTATCGATCTCCAGCAATCGGGCCTATAAAACTGTGTGAGAATCTGGGCCCAGCAGAACCATCAGACGGGTCAGAGGATGGGGGTGTCTCTGATTCTGCTGGGTGTTAACACCGAGCAGATGTCAGCCTAAATGCTTTCTGGATCTGAACTTTTCACATCTACGTGTGTCATTGTCACACAAAGAGAAACCTGCAAAGTTTGAATGAAACTATGAAACGTCACCCTGACACCAAACAGCAAAACGTCACAGTAGTTAATGGGAAGCTACAATGTGGTATTTACACAGGGGGCAAATGGCTGTCTGCTGTCCCCTGTGGCCGAGCACTGGTATCTGCTCAGATTGTCCCTCAAGACTGCAGTAGCAGTCCTCTGGCATTTACTGGCACTGCTGCTGACTGTAAATAAACTTTACAAGCTGGAATAAATGGCTTCAGCTCTGTGCATCAGATCCGCCTCAAACAGCACATTGTCTGGTTTCCTGTTCTGATGAGGAGTTTCCTGTTTCCTGTTTTTCTTACTGCCATCATCTCATACTTTAGTTACGCAATCAGAAATCATTGCTTTTTCAACTAACATTAAACAAAAATCAAAATTACAGATGGTCTGTCATCTTCAATACTCTTTGAAACAAAATTAAACACAGTAGGTGAGATTCTCTAAAAAGCTCTCAGTGGCTGGCGCTGTCGCCTCACACGGGGGGAGGTTGGGGTTTGAATCCCCTCCCCCTCTCTGAGTTTGCATGATTTCCTCATCTTCCCTCCCGCTGTCCCAAGATGCACAAGAGCAGAGGGGGAGGGGAAGCAGCTTCCGCTCCCATCTTCAAGGGGACCTGACTTGGTGCAACTACAGTATGAGGAAATTTTAGCGAGTTCAAGAGACACATAAGACTGTGAAATAAACAATATTTAACTGAATAAAACGATGAATAATTTTTAAAAAAACCAAAAGCACCAGAGGACATTGAGCCAGATATGCGGAACTGAAACCGGTTCCTCACGTGCAGCTGGTCTTTGAGAGGCGCCTCCTAAGAAAACGCGTCACGCAGTTTAAAGGGAAAGTAACAAATGGCGCAGTGATATGTTCTGTACATGTATGGCGTGTCAGTCTTAATATGCAGGATAGTGTCCCTAGAAATGAATGGAGAGTCCCTGCAAAGACAGCAATATATGAACTAAGCATGTGCATGTATGTGTTTGAGTATGTCTCAAAATTAGGAACTTAAACAGAACAGAAAGCAGGCAGGGTTGGGGCCTGATGCAGGAGAGGAGGTGACACAGACCTGGCAGTATTATATTGTCTTGGATGAAGCCCTTGGAGAAAAAGCAAGAGTCACGCTGTGAACCTCTGTGCCTCTGGTAGATCACAGAGGATTCCCTCAGGTCACGGCCCTCCCCCTCAGAGCCATCCTCTGGTAGATCACAGGGGATTCCCTCAGATCACGGCCCTCCCCCTCAAAGCCATCCTCTGGTGAACCTTCCCCTAATTTATTACCACTCAACCCTCAATCTCCACACATTTCAGCCCCGAGTCACTACTAACCAGCTGTCTACCTCCTGCCTCTCCACTGCCCTGTCTGAAAGTGTCAACTTGGCTTCACTTGTTTGTGTTCAGAGAGGAGCAGTTTCCCTCCGTATTGTAAGTGTTGTTGTATTATCTAAAGCTGTGACTAGAGCAGCAACATTTTAATTTGGTAAATAGCATTCTGTTATGTATAATAAACCATTTTACCCCCATCATTCATTATCTCTTCCTAATCAATAGAAATTTACTGTTTTGTGTATAAATTATTACAGATTACTTACACTCAGTGAGGGACTCAAGCAGGTGATGTTTAGACCTTTACTGTGAAGAACTCATTAGGCAAAGTATCAGTCCTTCCAAAACAATATAGGACAAACACAGGCGCTGGTCAGAGGTAATGAAGGAACTCAGTTCTATGCTTCATAAACAAGCACAAACTAAACCTTGACATAAGCACATCTAAAACATCCCTGCTGATATGGCACTGCCAATAATGCAGTTTATTAAATGCAGTAATTGGGGGGGGACACTGCAGCACAAAGTCTCTCCCTGACTGCAGCACCGCTCCTCTCCTTTCGATATCCTGCCGCCTCTGGTTGGGCGTCGGCATCCTCATCCTGTATTTGTGATGCAGATGTTATGCAGGAAAGCGCATATGGTCACATCGTCTGTGCAGAAGGACACCTGCACCCCCCAGGGCTTTGGAAAGCGTGGTCCTCCCTCCCTGTGTCAGGACGCCAAAGGCCCATTAATGACAGAGCGGCCTTTGAGTGTCAGGCTGTGAAACGCCGCTGCACAGTCCCTGGTGGTGGGAGGTACGCAGCGCTGACAGCTAATGGAGTCTCCATACGCGGGATTCCTCCATCACCTAAAGAAAGCAGCCCTGAGGTGGTGCTCAGCATTAAGGTACAGTGGGTTATATCTGCGTTCAGGCACAGTGGGTTATATCTGCGTTCAAGTACAGTGGGTTGTATCCGCATTCAGGTAGAGTGGGTTATATCTGCGTTCAGGCACAGTGGGTTATATCTGCGTTCAGGTACAGTGGGTTATATCCACGTTCAGGTACAGTGGGTTATATCAGAAAACCTGTGTGTCATGGAGGGACCCTGCATGGATGGCCCAGAGAAATGCTGATGAATCTGCCAGCAGCATCACACACTGCCTGCATATGAATTATTAACTGAAACTGCTTCTAGCTGAAGTAGCTTAAAGTCATCTTTGTGTCGCCCTGGTGGTTTTATGTGGATTTGGCATCTGTCAATGGCCCCAACTGCCCTTGTAAATGTGATGTTTAGCTAAGTGCCCTTTTGCTGTTATGAAACAAAAATCACATTAAGTCTCTGAAATCATTATTCCGTGCTACAGCTTAAGCATTTTGTTCATACATTATTTTTTATTTTCAAAATGTCTTTACTGTAAACTGCACAGCATGTGCCACTGCAAACAACTGCGGAAAACTGTGAATAAGAAGCTTATAACCTTGTACAGTAGGTCTTAATGAAAGAGTACCAATTTCAGAGGGCATTAAGCTGAAAATGAACAGTGAAATGATTTCAGATAATAATAATACTAGTAAGAACAACAATAGTAATAATAATATCTGAGAATTGGCTCAGTGGGTTAAGCCTCTATGTATGTAATCATATGTAATCAGAAGGTTGCCGATATGGCCAGCAAGGTGCAGTAAAACATGGACATCAATAAATTATAATCATTTCAATCATTTCTTTTTAATTTCACACGGCATACAACTCAGATTCCAAATGCAATGAGTTTTATTTAAAATTAAATAAAATTTGAGTTAATGTCTCTAACATCGGTAAGAAAAACATTTGAATTATTTCCATTATCTTGGTGAAATAAAATGCTGAAAACTTTCTTGGAGCCTTCGACTTAGCATACACAGTGCCCTCTACCTCTGTAATAACTCCTGTTAAGCCACTTAGAATAAAACTCTGCACCTCTCAGTTGGTGAGCAAAGTTATCTCCTTTATTTAGGCAATCCAGCAAAGCGCTCTAGTCACACTCTAGCACCAGCTACCAAGTACCTTGAGCACAAATAGCAACCAGTTGACGAACCATAGTACCCAATTCCCTATAAGGACTTCTAAGTGCTGATTAGTCACCAAACACCAACAAATCAAGCTTAAAAATATAACAAACACAATTATTCTCCTCCATTGGTCCTCCTTGGTCAGGGTACATACACCTATTTTGCTCAGTTTTTCAAAACATCTCTCTACTGCTAGGCTTCTACTTGATATAATACATTGTTAACACATGGTTAATGTAATACCTTCATATGCATTTGTATATGTTTGCATAACAAATTGTGTTTGAGATATTGTGACTGCTGTACAACTACAACTCTCTGTGCACCAGCTTCGAATCCCTTCCTGCAAGTGGCTTCTCCCCCCTCCTTCTCCGCTGCCCGTCTCTCCAAGGTCTTCAGGGCCTGCAAAACTGACCACGTACAGGCTACCGTGAGACAAGGACACACAGTATTCAAAACAATCCCTTCTGGCCTAAAGCCTAAGATAACAGACTCAATATGCCTTCCCTCCCAGGCCTACCGATATCAAGTTCTCTTTCCACACTCCCCCCTTTTGAACATGCAGGACCCATGTTGTTAACAGACAATCAGAGTCCACCTTACCGTAGTCTTCCTCCAGCATAGGTGAACAATGATAACTCCAGGGGGTGAAGCGGATCGGTGGTGGTTGGATGGAACATGTGTCACCAGTAGAGTTGGCATTGCTGGACACACTGATGACAACCTGGGGCTGTGGTTCATAGAGCCAAGCAAGAATAGGAGGATCATCCTTGTGGAGCAGCGGGAGCCCGCAGGAACATAATAGACTCTACCTGGGAAGACAGTGTAATATTCGTGCAGAATATATTGCATAATTTGTTAGACACAGAATTGATTATTCAAATGATGTGTACATGTTTGCTAGAAGCTTTATGTTGATTGGTTGATGTACACATGATCTGTTTATGCATACTCACTGAGAGTCAGTTGGAGTTCTACATACCTGTACAGAGTACAAGATATCCTCCGTGTCATTCAATAAAGATCGTGCACAGCTATCCTGCCGTAATACTTTATAACAAGCAAGACAAAACAGACAGAACACTAGAACAACGCTTAAACAGCAATATCATTAGAAGCAAGCAAAAGCAATATACTGAATACTAGGGGTGTAACGATTTCTTGCGATATTACAACATAGTGAGATTTCTCGTCGGAGTGAAAAGCGATCTCGCGAAGGCGCTGCAAATCAGCTGCTGTAAGCATGCCGGCGTCTGACGAACTTACCGTAGTCAATGCCCCAGACACTGTTAAACCTTTTGTGTGGCAGCATTTTGGGTACCTGGTGGAAAATATAAACGGCGAAAGGGTGACACAAAACACGAACCATCTGTAAGCATCAGGCTGTAGGAAAACAATGCCGTACACAGCGGCTAATGCTGCTACTATACAAAGCCATAATTGCAGCACCATCATCGCTCTTTACTTAAATCCACTGCACCGGTGAAGAAAACATAAAAAAGTTTATGTTTGTTATTTACATTGTTTTATTTATATTCTATTTTATGTTCAATTGAGAAGTCAAATAGGAGAGAAGCCTGTCATTTGAGTTTGTGGTGAAATATTTTAT
>JAODJX010000083.1:24479325-24491308 GCA_026776945.1 Isichthys henryi
ACCCAGGCGGGGACTCGAACCCGGGTCCCAGAGGTGTGAGGCAACAGTGCTAACCACTGCACCACCATGCCGCCCCAGGTAATATCATAAACCATTAAATTAAATCAATAAACCATTAAGTCCAATATCAATAAAGCATTAAATTAAAAATTAATCAGTATAGGCTACTTACAAATGAGTATGAGCCTGAAAAACATTTTGTTGGATGTAACCGATTTTTAAGTTTATGGAAATTGTCTTCTTTCAAATAATATATATATATATATATATATAACTAGGCCATAAATTTGGGAAACACTCAGTACAACATGATTACAACAGAAAATACTGATACTGAAGCCTGTTAGTTAGAAGTGTGAACTAAACAACGTTAATATTCACAAATATGCTCTGGTATAAACCGGATCAAAACAGGTCGCGGTTTTCACTGAACTGCCTGCTGGTCCTTTAACTGCTGGACTCCTCACCACAAAGACTTAGCAAAACACAAGAGCTGCTAACTTAAGCTCACTGAACACAATATCTGTGGGTCCAGTGGACTCTTTCGTACCGTGTTTGTTTGCTTCTGGGGGCGTGCTGGTCCAGGGGACTGTGGATACAGGGAGGTTTGTACCTGAGAAAGTTCCAGTCTGTTTAAATGAGATGAAAAAGTATAATACAGATTACAGCTCTCTATTAAATTAACTGGTTTGGTATGACATGTTGCATTAAAAGAAAACGCGAGCGGGAACTGGCGTAATGATAATGAGCCTTCAACCAACTTTAGCTTACACGTAGCGTTAAGGATCATTGATTCTGACAGAGAGTTTTGTGCGCTTGTTGGTGGACCCACAGACGTTTTTTAATAGTTAAAAGTCATTTTAATTTTTTAAATTTTAATTATTACCATATCAGCCCGATATTATCAGTTCTGTTTTTTTATCTTGTGTCGGCGGAGCAGGCAGCTCAAACACTGCAGCGTGCGTGACAGATGCGTTACTCTGCCCCGATCACAGACACAGAGCGGCTAAGAACAATGCATGGCGGAGAACTGTTTGTTCGAAAGCCTGGTTAGCATTCACTTGAGCTGATGCAGACAATGGTCCTTCTGTACAACTTGTTTGCATTTGAGAGCGGAGATTCGAACTATTTGTCAGACGTCTAGATAAAAAGTGCACGACTTTGCGCAGTTAGTTTCCTCATTAAACATGTCTAGGATTACGTTGTCTTTGCATACAAGGCTGTGTAATACGACAGTCGTATTTATTCTATTTCCTGCAATCGCAAGATTTCGATTGTATATTTGGCTTGTAAGCTATCTGTCACCTAACAACATAAACAGCGTGTTAGTGAAAGGTTTTGGGCCTTGTACACTACTCATCATACCATGATGCACTTAGTTACTAGTGTGTTTTTTTCTTTCTTTTAAAATGTATTAGCGTGTAATTGTTTTAATGTGCATGTAATACTGGAACTGTAGAGTGAATTGAAGATGAAGGGACTATAATAAAAATGCTAACCTTGCATTTTTTCTTCTGTTTTAGTAATTGCTGTCTGATGATTGAACAAAAGTCAAATTCTTTATGGCAGCATTTCACCAAGCCAACACCAGGAAAGGCCAGGTGCAATATCTGCAGCAGACTGGTGAACTTGGGAGCTGAAGAAGGTAAAAAGAAAAACACCACAAATTTGTGGAGTAACCTGAAGTGTCACCAACTCCAGGCTTATAAAGATGCACAGAAAGAAAACGAAGAAGCTGCTTCTACAGCCAATCTAACACAGCCCACTGTAGCAGAAATGTTTGACGCTCAACGGAAATGGCAGAATTCTCATCGCAGGACAAAATAATGACACTTGAATGTAGAAATGATTGCCACAGGCAAAAAAGTTGTATTGTGTTTTTGTTATTGAAGTTTATATTTAAATTTTCACAAGTCAGTATTTAATAAATGCTAAGTTGAGAAATTTTGTGTATCGTTTGTTATTATTAGTGCGGTATTTTACCTTGAAAATAGAGCGGAAAACGTCCAATTATCGGGCAAAAAAATATATCGGTCATCGGCTGACCCTGAATCCTAAACAAGAACAGCCGACTTCATTCCACGCCTGCTTCACCTTAAAAGGCTTCGATGGAACACTGCAGTTCCCGTAGATCACGTGATTACGCATTTTCACTTCGCACCCAGGCACGCCCATTGAAACATCTGAAAACATCCACGGGCAAATGCGCTATTGTAATAGCGATCCACTGTAACTCATGTGCCACTGCCCTTTAAAGGTGAGGTAACATGCCATTCATTTCATTGTTTGTTATGCCCAAAACGCACCTCTGAATAATGAGTTGAGCTTTTTTTACGCCTAGCGCTCACGCAAAGTCTGGTTTTCCCGGCATCAAACTAATAAAATGGATTACGACACGCCCTAAAATGTTAGTCATACCTTGAGCTTTACGCTTTGCATTAGATCGTCAAAATAGAGCCCCCAGACAGGGAGGCTTTTGTTAAATATTAAATTTTTATTAAATTTATAGATACATACCTGGTTGCATTTTTCACACATTGTGATGCTGTGAGTAAAAGTAAACAAAGGAACAAAAGCACGTCACATAGCGGAAGTGGTGCAGAAAGATGCTGGGCATTTCAGCAACATTAAACCTCATCGTTAACCTTTGAGTTAAACATCGGTGAGCCTGTGTGCAAACTCAGCTCTCCCCAGTGGTCATGCGCTTTGGGCTCCTGTTTCACATTCGGGAGATGCTGAATTATTAAGTTTTGATTTTTAATGGCTTGCTTTTTAGGTGACATCTTAACAGTTTTAATGGCCTTTGTTATTTTTACTTTATATTTGTTGGTTTTATGACTTTTGGATGGTTTATAGATCTATTTTTATAGATTATTGGATGGTTTTATTATCAATAATGTATTTTTCTGCTCGGATGATGACGGGGGATTCCGTTAAGTTGACGTGATGTCATTCTGACCGGTAGAGAAAAAAATACTTTATTTACTTAGCAGACATTTTAATCCAAAGCAAAGTGACCTTGCAGTTAGTGTTAAGGGCCTTGCTCAGGGGCCCCAGGGTGACATCACTGTGCTGAGGGACTTTCCGATGACAGGCACAGCGTCCAAACCCACTGAGCCACTGCAGGGCGCTTAGAAATGAGCCTTAACATGACGTCAATCAAAAGAGGGAGGAGCTGAGCCACCCTGGAGGGACGGAGTCTGTCTCTGGCCTCTGGACCCCACTGCCTGAGCTCAGCGCTGTCCAGGGAGGCCTCTCCCCTCTCACAGAAACACAGCCTCCTTGTAAAGTCACATGGTTCCAGAGTGAACTTCCTGTTTGCGCTGACCTCATATAAGATGGCTCCTCTGCTTTGCAGAGAAGCAGCCAGTGGGTGTGGTTTGAAGAGGGACTAGAGGACATAGTATGCTGGGCTTTGGCTCCCCCTTCTGGCTTCTAAGAGTAGCACATCCTATCAGGAGCATCTTTATGAGTTGAATTCGATCAAAGAATAATGTTTTAAAAATTGTGTACAGTGTAAAAGCTGCCAAACTCTGACCTCTCCCCTTTAGCAGAGGTTGCACTTTGAAGAGTCCTGTGCCCTTTTCGCCAAGAAGGTCACAATAAAAACATGTAGACTGAATGCAGACAGTGTGTGTCCATGTGCGTAAATAAAGCTTCTGCACTCTTGTATGTCCGGCTTTTCGGTCCACAATCCTACACAGGGCGCTGTTGCATGTTGGTCATTCAGCTCAGCCGTCCGTCACTTCACCGGCCCTCAGCTGCTTCCTCTGCTCCCGCCCACGGTGCCTCTGGATGGCCCTCCAGATCCGGCAGAGGACTCCGCCCCTGCTCCACCCAGACCCCCCATGGGCCACAGATGTAGGTTTATAACAGTATGCACTGGGGATCAGCCTGCTGAGACACACTCACATAGCACGGACACACATGCACACACTCACGGCTCCTCAGAAAAGACACACACACAGTGGGAACATGGCTCACCGTAGCCGTAGAAACCGCAGGTCCTCCTTGGTGATGTCGTTTAGGATGTCATTCAGAGTGTAGTCCTCCATCACAAACTGCACAGAGAGGCAGGCAGTTTGAGCTCTGCTCCTCAGGACGGACACAGAACAGCCAGAGAGAAGGGTGCAGGTCTCAGTCCTAACAAGCCGCTCTCTACTTTTTGTGCCATATTATCCATTTTCTCCCGCTCTATACAGTCACATACTACAGTGATACGGGGTTAAGTACAGACACTCCTCAATTGATGACCTGCCTGCTTAACAACTGCCCGGACTTAGGACCAGCTTTCCGGCCAGTCGGCATTGTATGCTGTACAAGAACTTTGGTTGTGGAATTGGCAGAGTGCTGTTTCTGTTCTGTTTCTTTGGTTTGACGCATATACTTTGTATTGTTGGTTAGGGAACCTCCAGTAGTGAGTAAAGCACGGATGTGTGCAAGGCTAAAGTTTTCCTGTGTCTTATACTTTTCTTATGTCTTTGCATGCAATGGCTCTTAGTTTTTCATTTACTTGTTTCATATCTTAGTTAATACGTACAAGTTAGATTGATTTTCTATGCGCTGCTTTAGTTCGGTAATGTGCCAAAGGATGCTAATGCTCATTGTATTGTAGTGAAGCTGATTTGTAATACGTGCCTATATGTGTTAGCATATCATTTATTTGTAATTCCATTGATGATTAATATTAGCATTTATAGGCCAGCTAGTTATAACTTTGCTATGCTAGATATGAGATCTCCCAAGTCTTTTCTGTGTTTTATTACACTTTCACTCATAGATTTTCACCTGTCACTATAGAAAAAACATTTAGCAAGAAGAGTACACTGTTTATTACAGTATACTGTACACTACTGTGTAAAAATGTACAAATATAATGAAAATATTAGAAATGGTGCAAAGATGACATTAAAATAATATCTAAAGATGATTGGCACAGAGGCGCTACCACTACAGTATGCTTGACATATCAGTAAGGGGTTATTCCTCGCTTATTAACCAATTCGCTTAACCACCTTAAGTGAGGAGTACCTATATACAGTTCATGGATACAGGTCTGATCTTCTGAGCCGTGAACCTTATCCTTCTGACTGTAGATCCAGTGCACTAATCACTGCTCCACCTGCTGCCCGCTGGCCCACAGTGTGAGTAGCGCTCCAGGTCCTCCAGAAGGCTTCCCACGCTGCACCATGCCCAGGCCGCATCCCAGCAGGCCGCTCTAGCATACTTGCCTTCTCTATGGTGTCTGCATCCACACCCAGCTCCTTTAGCCAATCAGTCAGCTCCTTGTCAGGCTCCGCATCAGCTGGGATGTGAAATGTGGAGGGCGGGTGGATGTCTGTGGCAGGGAGGAGAGGCTCATGTGCTGGAGAGTTTGGTTACATCAGTGTTGGTGTCAGTTTGGCCGTTATGGGAGGTTCTGACTACATGTGTGTCCCGTCATGTCCCAGCCTCTTGTCCACCTGTGTGTGTGTTTACCGATAGGCCGGCTCTTGACTCGCATCAGCTCCAGATCGTGCGCCCTCTGCTGGAGACTCTGCTTCAGCACCTGCTGGTACTCCTTCTCCTTCTGTACCAGGTCCTCCAGCAGCCTGCAAGATGGGACCAAGCCATCCCAGAATCCCACTCATACCATAGACATGCTGTAGTTTTCATCACTGTCGGCTACTTTATCTGCAAAATGTACTTAGATTCCGAACACAAGACTGCCAAAGACAGGACCATATGACTGATTTCTGATATGTCCAAACCCGACACCTAGGACCTTGCCCCCCCGCACCGGTTGGTCTCCTGCTTCATCCGGCCGAGCTGCGTCCCCAGTGGATGTGGCTGGTTCTGCCGCTGAGACTCGTGAGACAGCACAGAGCTCAGGGTGCTAACGCCCGACGTGAGACCCGGATCCTCCGGCGCTGCCGGCTCTGCCGTCCCGAATTCGGCATCCTCCTCCACATCCACCTCGTCTGCATCCTTGTCTGCTCCCTCACTCTCTGATGCCGGACCGAAGTGCGTCTGCAGCTCTAAGTCAGGAAGAGGTCAGGAAGCATGTGGGGTGGGTCACATCACAGCTGCATGCGAGTGTCCCAGTCCGGTTTGATCTCAGCCCATAGTGAGCTGCCATAATTCCCATTTTTTAACGATCATCTTTGCATTGCCATGATGATAGGTTGTTTTCTTGCCGCTGCGGCCAGCAGAGGGAGCTCTATTCTGTTATTTTGGGACAGAACCGCCCAGGGCCTTGGGGTGTTGTGCTGCCGCTGCTCCTGACCGTCCTCACAAACAGCCGGCACGCCTGCCCTGTGTCACGCACAGCCAATTCTGCTCACATACTGGCCATCAGGTGACCCAGACACATCCATGGCAGCACAAACCTCACCTGGGATGAGGATGGTGACGGCTGCCTGCACGGCGCGACGGATGATGTTGTCCATGGCGAACATCCAGTGGGGCTTGATGTGATGGTTCCTCAGGACCTTGTTTACCTGAGGAGAGCAGAGTTGCTGAACCTGTACCCTATAGGAATGTCTATTATCAAACCTCCACACACATGCAATTGCCTGGACCTCCTGCCACTGTGCTACCCACTGACATCTCCATACATCATGTTCATCTGGAACTCCTCCACAGGGTTTAGGTTCGAGTCCTGCCCCAGCCATATCCATTTGTAGCTGCCATGCTCTCCCACTGGCTGTAGGTTCGAGTCCCACCCCAGCCCTGCCTGTATGTCGTTGCCATGTTCTCCCACTGGGTGCTTTGTTTCCCTTTACCTTTGGGTTCCTGAACTGTGTGTGACTATTTTATGTGATGGGCATGGTGAACTTTGGTTACCGTGGTAATGGAGGATAAATGGATGGGTAATTAGTGGCAGCCAAAAATATCCTGCAACTTAATCTTGTGCCTATACGTCGATCTCCCACTGACCCCCCAGTGCATCCACTCACTGAGTCCTGGAACCCAAAAAGAACCAGCTGGATTTGGTTAATGGAGGTGCTGTCAAAGTCCAGGTCCAGCTTGAGCTTGGAGATTGTGGTCGCCATGACACGTCGCTCGGGAGAGCGGATGAAGTCACGCAGGATGCAGATGATCTGCTTGATGTGATCCACAGAGAGCTTGAGCTCCTCGCTGCCCTGTGGAGCAGGAGACATACTGGCACTGCAGTTGCATGGTACAAGGCAAGAAGTCAGTCAACTAATCAGAGTCAAACAGAAACCTTACATACAGTGCACATGGTGGGGGGGCAAGTTACCTGTATGTGGTTCTCCATCAGGTTGGAGATGACCTTCTCCTGGTCCTCGTTCAGGACCTTGTAGAGGATGGCCCGCCTCTCACTATCCTTTTTCAGCAGGAAGAGCCCAGAGTCCCGGTCCTCGGGGGATGGGGGTGCACTGCGGTCCTCAGTGACAGAGACCTCGTCGGGGACACTGCAAGGAAGGGGGGCGGCAAGGTGTAACAAGGCCACCACACAGCAGAAACTACTGGGACAAGAAGAACACAAGTTGCACTTCTTGCAGGTATGAAACTCTGCTCCAAGTGCGGCGTCCTTTCCGGAATAGCACAGAACATGACAAGAAGCAATGCTGTAAAAAGCCTTAAAAGCAGCATCACACACATGTCAAGGGGCAGAAACGTCCTGTGTGTGCACCTGTGACATACGCGCCGTTTGGGACGGCACAGTGTTGACACATGCAAGGGTCTCCCAGCTGGGGAAGATCACAGGGGCAGGCGAGCAGTGTCGTAAAGATCTCATAACTGTAAGCGCTGGGCACATTATCGGATTAGATCCGGATCACAAAGCCGGAACGCCATGCCATCCCATCTGCTCCGCTAATAACACACACGGCTGTGCAAACACAGTTACCGGGGAATTCTCCGGCACAACTGAGGACACAGCTGCATAAATACCAGCGCACAATAAATACCGCCAACGAAGGTGCGTCACCTTGTCTGGGGTCAGCAAGTTCTCTTTGGGGGTCACATTACAGAGGTTACCTGAGGAAGATTGGCCCACCCGCCCACCGGGAACAGCCTTCCTCACCTAAGATAGTTAGAGCTTGGCGGCTTGATGAGGTTTTCTGAGGCCGAACGCTTCTTCTTCTCGAAGAAGACGTCCTGTTTTGAGTCGCATTCGGGCGAGATGGAGCCGTGCTCACTGCTGCTGCTCCCGGTGGCCTCTGTTTGTAACTGCGCCGGGAATGAGACGCTCCGGAGGTAATCTGCAGGCGCACGAGCGGGGTTAGTTAAGCCGGGCCACATGCAGGGCACCTCATCTGAGGCCCACAGACATCAGAAGCACAAAGATCAGGATGTAGAGAAGAGTAACAGGAAATCTGAAAGAAAAACATGGTCTCCGAGGGACAGGGATGCAGCTCAGCAAGAAAACCAGCACAGAGATGGGGACTGCAGCATTTGCAAAGAAAGGAGGCTAAACAGCTACACAGGATTAATTGATTGGCACAAACCTTGCCACACTGCCCCAACAGAGCACCAGCAAAAGGGGAGTATGTCCGAGCCCCGGAGAGGAGAGAGGGAGACAAGGGGTTAATCCCAGATGCCACCAAAGCGGCCATCGCAGCATCCCCCTGTACGGACCAGCTGGTCATCGTTTCCTTCATTAGTATCATGAAAGACACTCACACACCCTCGACAATCACACATACACCCAGCAAACAGCATTTGACACACAGGTATATCAAGACGTCTTGAGTAGTCAGAAGGAGGCTTTCAGTGTCCTAAGCACCGAGGGAGACAACATCCAGCGAGGGGGGACTGGGGAGCAGGAGTACACTGCATGACGATGTCCATGATGACATTCAGGGAGCTTAGGGTCACCCACAACCCAAAAGGCCACCTTCTCATGAATCACCAGACGGATAGGAGCTGTAGCGTGCAGCAGTGCTACTCATCGTTGTGATGGTCCCCTCCAAGAGAGACACGTCACGGCTACCTGACGGCTTGAAGGCAATCTTGCTCTTCTTGCCCTTGACGTTTTGCCGCACGAACACGTCCTTGAGGAGGTCACCCGCTGTAGCCCGTTTATTGGGGTCTGGCTCGAAGCATCGTAGGATGAAGGACTTGGCCTCAGTGGACAGGGCCTCTGGGATCTCAGGGTGGATCTTAAACATCCCCACCTGAAGCGGGACAGAGCTGTGAGTGGGACAGACCAAGCGGCTGATGAAATGTGGGGACAGAATGTACAGTAAGCCCTCGGACATTCGCGAAGTTATATTCCAGAACCCACTGCGAATGAGGATGATTCGCGGATGTTTGGTTGAGTCACTAAAAATTGTAATATGTGCTTATTTCTATAGTTTAAACCATAAATATGCTCCCAAAACACTTTAATTTCATTTAAAAGTTAGCTTAATACATTACATTAAAAAAAAGTTTGATGGAAAAATAGAGTACAGTATCGTCTAACTGATATTTCTCATACTAGCACATTCACAGTACAGTAGACTAATGTCCATCCATCCATCCATTTTCCAAACCGCTTATCCTACTGGGTCACGGGGGGTCCGAAGCCTATCCTGAAAGCAATGGGCATGAGGCAGGGAACAACCTAGGATGGGGGGCCAGCCCATCGCAGGGCACACTCACACACCATTCAGTATACTAATGTTACCCCTACTAATTCATAAAACACGGCATTGGCTAAGTACGTAAACATTAGCACCTTACAAGAAATGTATAATTTACATAAGAAATTTACAAACAAGAGGAGGCCATTCGGCCCATCAAGCTTGTTTGGGGAGAACTTAACTAATAACTCAACTAATAGTTAAAATCTTATCTATCTCTGATTTAAAGGAATCCAGGGTTTTAGCTTGCGATACACTAGCAGGAAGACTATTCCATACTCTAACTACATGCTGTGTAAAGAAGTGCTGCCTCAAATTCATTTTAAAATGTTCTCCCACTAATTTCCACCTATGGCCACGAGTGCTAGTATTTAAACTAATATTGAAGTAGCCATTTGGCTGAACAGCATCCAGCCCTGTTAGAATCGTATATACCTGGATCATGTCCCCCCCTTAGTCTCCTTTGCTCGAGGCTAAACAGATTCAGCTCAGCTAACCTCTCCCCATAAGACATTCCTCTAAGACCAGGAATCATTCTCGTCGCCCGACGTTGCACCCTTTCCAAGTAAGCAATGTCTTTCTTAAGGTATGGTGACCAAACCTGCACACAATATTATAGATGGGGTATCACCAAGGAATTATATAATCGAAGCATCACCTCCCTTGACTTAAACTCCACACACCTAGAGATGTAACCCAACATCCTATTGGCCTTTTTTATTGCTTACCTACACTGGCGAGAGTGGGACATGGAAGCATTAACATACACACCGAGGTCTTTCTCGTAATCAGCTACCTTTATTTCCGTGGAACCTATAAAATATCTGTACTTTATATTTCTGCTCCCTTCATGGATTACTTTACATTTATATTTATTAAATTTCATCTGCCAGGTATCAGCCCAGCCGCTAATTAAATCCAGATCCCGTTGTAGCCTCTTTGCTGCTAGATCAGTATCTGCTACACCACCCACCTTGGTGTCGTCTGCAAATTTAACCAGTTTACTGTATGTATGTATTGCTGTCAATATCATTAATGTAAATTAGGAACAGTAGTGGTCCTAAAATTGAACCCTGCGGTACCCCACTATAAACGCAGGCCCACTGTGACATGGTGCCTCTAATAACTACTCGCTGCTTTCTGTCTGTTAACCAGTTTTCGATCCAAGCTGCTACAGTTCCTAAAATCCCTGCAGTTTTGAGCTTAAGCAAGAGCCGTTTGTGGGGGACAACATCAAAGACCTTCTGGAAATCTAAATAGATCACATCGTAGGCCTTTTTGTGATCAATTTCTCTTGTAGCTTCCTCAAAGAACTTAAGTAAATTAGTTAAACAGGACCTACCTCTCCTAAATCCATGTTGGCTATCCCTCAGAATGTCATTTGAATCCAGGTAATCTACCATTTTCACTTGGATTATTGCTTTCATTACTTTTCCAGATTGGTCTATAGTTTTCTGAATTACTTCTATCCCCTTTTTTGAATATGGGCATTATATTAGCACACTTCCAATCAGAAGGTGCCACACCAGCAGATAGTGATTTCTGGGATATCAAAGTTAAAGGTTGGCTAATAATATCCCTCATCTCTTTTAAAACTACAGGTAAGATGCCATCAGGCCCTTTTGATTTATTTTGAGCTTAGCTAGGCTTAGTACCACATCAGCCTGAGTTTTATTTTATATATATATATTATATATATATAGGTCATAGACGAAGCTGTACTTATACTAAATGGTGGTAAGTTACTCATGTTCTCTACTGTGAACACCCGTGTAAAATACTCATTATACTCATTTACTATATCAATTTCATTTTCAATTATAAGGCCCTTACTATCTTGCAAATTAGTGATTTCAGCTTTTAGAGCTTTTTTGGAGTTAAAATATTGGAAGAAACTTTTATTGTCATCCTTAGTCTCCAATGCAATCTTCCTTTCTACATTCCTCTTGGAGTGTCTAATGTAATTTTAACTCTACCTTAGATACTCCTGCTTAGTTTTTAAATAATCAGTTAATTTCCATTTGTGGAACAGAGCCCTTTTCCTCCTGACTTTATTCATATTTTCCTTAGTAAACCACCTTGGTCGTAGTTTCCTAGATTTAGTTTTGCTGGAAACAGGTATGAAGTCCTTTTGCAACAATGTGCTTTTAAAAAATTCCCAACCATTTTGCTATTTAACTCCATCCAGTTAACAATTTTTAGTTTCAGTCTCATACCATTGAAGTGAGCCTTCCTAACATTGCATACTTTTGTTTCGGACTTTGCTCTTTGGATACTAAAATTAACCTCAAATTTATCCATGTTATGATCACTACCGTCCAGTGGTTCTACACCTCAAATTTTCCAATCCTATCCTGGTTATTAGAGAAAACAAGATCAAGAAGGGCTTCTCCCCTGGTAGGGGTATT
>JAODJX010000083.1:24493017-24522969 GCA_026776945.1 Isichthys henryi
TCCCCCCTCCCCCCTTGTGACGTACACACCATCTCCCTAAAACGTATATTAACTCTCTCCTTTAACTCCTTGTTGTGCGCATGAGAGCCAGTTGCTCCTCGAGGTCACGAACCTTGACCATGAGTGAGTCCACTAACTCACATCGCTCGCAGATGAAGTCCGACTGGACGCAAACATCTTACAAACACAACACTGAGCTGGTCCTATAATTACCTAACTCAGTATGACCCCGTCCTTTACTCCCAGCCCGGTGAGGTAGATGAGGGGGCGTGGCACATGAGAAGATCAGACGAGCAGGTCATGACAGTTCCAAAGGGAATAAACTTTGCAAATGGGATTCTACAGTACTGTACAGTATGTACATAAAAAGGAAAGTTTCCATAAGAAAGTCACGTTTTTAGGAGATTTTTAACTGATTTATATTATATGTCTTGTTTCCCCAAAAACACAACAGAATCTTCATTATTTAAATGTATTACCAATTTCACACTTAAAAGCATGAAAACTTGAAATTACTACGAAAATTAAACATAAACACTTCTGTAGGGTTTTTCAAGGATTTTGCAGATGTGTGAAAAAATTGCGGATGCAAATAAGTTCGGTTCCAAGGAAATTTTCGCGGATCTGTGAAATCACGAATCACAAAGTGTGAATGCACGAGGGTTTACTGTAATGTGACGGATTCATGTCTATAGGGCGCTACCACAAACTTTATATACAAATTGAACCAGAACCGAAGACTAAATATTACAGTTACAACTGAAAAAGAGGAGCTAGATGACAGGCTGAGAGGATCGCACGTGTGAACACTGTCCCCTCCACAGCTGCTGTTGACGCCACCCCACCCTCCTTACCTTGAACATGGCCGCTTGCGGCTCACCCAGCTCATGGAAGGGGGGCTTCCCAGTGGCCATCTCAATGATGGTGCAGCCCAGGGACCAGATGTCGGCAGGGGCTCCATATCCCCGGGGCCCCTTATCAATGATCTCAGGGGCCATGTACTGAAGGGTGCCTGAGGGGGGCAGTATAGAGAAACACAAGCTGCTAACATAAACTTACTTCAGTACAACAGCCAGCAATATGACAGGAGTTGTCCATCCATCCATTCATCCATCCATTTTCTGAAGCAGTTTGTCCTATTCAGGATTGCGGGGGGGTACAGAGCCTATCCCGGAGGCCATGGGCCAAGGCAGGGAACTTTTGCTGGTGCTCTGTTGGGGTAGTGTGCACAAATTCTCAGAGTAAATAGTCTGCTCACATATCCCTCCGTGTGGCAGAGGCACTTTTGGAGTGCAAACCTACCGGGGTGGGCCGTGGGGTGCCAGGCACCTGTCTTCACGCTTCAACACACATTCATTAAATGCAAACAGACTCCCGGATGCTGCCCTAATAGCCCGCGTTACTGCTCGCTGCACAGGCAGATGTAATTTAGCAGAATCCTAATGATATGAACCGCTGAGGGCCACTTAACCCTACGCCAGAGGCCCGGCATGGGTCAACAAGAGGCTCGAAGGAAGGCCCAATGTCAGCCGCTCTTTCTACAGATGCCCAGCCGGCAGCGAGACCACACCTGTACACAGCAAGGACGGGCATGGACAGACAAAATGGATGCTCCCTAAACCCAAAGTGGGAGATGTTACTGCTGCAACAGGGCTCCTGCTTCAAGGGCGTAGAGGAGTAGGGAAGTGTGGGGCCCATCAGCCAGAAACAGTGATGGACTGTTCCCATCATCGAGCCTTATTGTTCACGTGAGAGCAAATTAGTCCTCTTTCGAATTTCTGCCAACTAACCAAGCTGGATTTATTTGAGTAGACAGTTAAAGACAAAGATTTTGTTTCAACTAACCAGATGAGTACTTTGTGATTGTGACTCTTTATGCTCAACCGGTTGGTTGAAAGTAAATCATGGTCTGGAGTTTTACTTTCTGGCCCTGAAATTGCCACCTCTGGCATGAAGATTACAGAACCACTGCTCAACAATAAGGACTGTTAGACATCATCTCACACTCATTTGTCATTTGCAGTGATACCTGAGCTGACATGGCTAAACCTACCTAATGATGGTCAGAGAGGACAAGCGAGTACAGCACAATGCAGACAGAGATAGCACGGTGGAAGGCTGCAGAGAGGAAGGTGGAGAAGACCACCAGAACCTACCGGTGAAGGTCTCTGTACAGGGGTTCACTCCAGCTAACCTCTTGGATGTACCAAAGTCAGAGATTTTGAGGACCCCACTGTAGGTGTTGACCAGGACATTGTCACCCTATAGAGGGACAAACACGTAGTAGAAGCAGACCCAGGCTCTGTTTGATGGCCGTGTTATAATCCCTCTTGCCCGTAATCAACCAATCTTAGGTAGATACACTCAAGCATAGGAGGTTGTCCAAGGTTTAAGCTTAGGTCGGTGAGGACTATGTGCGGTAGTCTTGAAGATTTTTGGGTGAAAAAGGAGTGTAAGGTATGAAGACACCATTAGCTGGTACCTTGATGTCACGATGGACAATCTGGTTCTCATGCAGGTACCGCAACCCCTCGAGAATCTGCCGTGTGTAGAAGACGATGGTGGCCTCCTTTAGGGGACCCCACTTAGAGCGCAGAAGGGCTGACAGGCTCCCTAAAGAGAGTCAGAGATGAAAGGTTAACACAGTCCAACTCTGAACCAACTCTCCATTCCTGTTATCAAAAAGCTATGAGCTTCACAGATATGCATCTATTGGTATCTGATTTTGCAAAAGCAATAATTATACTGCAGTCCCAAGACCCAAGGCAGACAGCCTTATGAAGATCCACACCTCCAGGAACCTGCTCCATGAATATCTTGATATAACCATCTTCAGACACTGAGCCCAGGTACTGCACAATGTTGCGATGCTTCAGGTACTTGTGCAGGGCAATCTCTTCATGGAGCGGCTGGGAATACCTGGCAGGGTGACAACATCCCGATGGCCTCTAGCCCTGCTCTCCATTTTCTGTGATAAAATCCTTTTGAATAATTCAAGACTGTCCATTTCAAGTAGTCCCCGGGAGTGCCATTCCTGCAAAAATACTGCAGAGGGCGCCAAGTCCCAGGCATAGCCTTACCTGCTGTCCCTCTCTGGGATCTCTTTGATGGCAATGCGCACCTGGTTGCTCAGGTCCCTCCCAGCATACACCACTCCGTAGGTGCCACGCCCAAGCACCACCCGGTCCCCGTTCTCGTTGTAGTCATACTCGTACTGCGGTACCGAGGCAGTAGTTAACACACCCATAATGTGCGTGCAAAGACAGACAAAGAGCAAGACTGACAAGTGTCACACATCTACAAAACACACACACTTACCTCTAGTGTGTCTCCTTCACCCTCCCCTTCAAGCTCCACAGCATTGCCCGACCCATCTGAAATCAACTCTTTCACCATGGAACAGAACCTAGACATAGAACAGTCAGTGTGATTTAAAGCTAGTCAACAATAGCAATTTAACTGATTAGCTACAGTAGTTAAAACACTAACTGAACAGCCTGTCCAGACCCAAAGCAATGTATAACCAAACAACCATTCAGCCCAGACTCGAGCCCTAAATGCAAAATCAACAGATGGTGCAGATTCAACACAAGGAGCCAAAGACGATAACAGGGCTGCTCAACACACAGTTAAAGGGACTGACCAGGTGTTCAGTACAGGGCTGCACTTTAAGGAAACAATGTCACATCTCCTTTAACTGGAAGAAAATCCATCTGTTCCCCACCCCACTCTCAGCTGAACCCATCAGTGAGGATCAGGGTCACCTGCCACACTGGTCCTCAGTGGAGAAGTAGATCTGGAAATCGTCTGAGTTGTCATGGACATACAGAAAGCAGCAGCGCTCATCAAATTTGGAGATACTGAAGAGGGAAAGCATAGGAAGGGGCCATCAGAGACAGGACTGGTGGATAAAGGTCCATTCATGGCCTCTATCTAACCTCAACAGCTAAGGTGGCCACCACAGTGGCTAATATCTGGTCCTGAGTGTATCTCCAAACAGAAGTCATTGCATACTCATGCACATCGGCCATCCCCCTTGATGATGTGTGCGAGCAACAAGGGGGCACTAAGAGTACGGAGCCTCTATGAATTAAAGGACTTTATTAAACTCAAAATGGACTGAAAGGTAACTGTCTCAGTCTAACAGAACAATAAATAGGGCTGCATGTGCCAGCCCATGTTAACCAGGAAAACCAGTCAAAGTTCAGAAAGCATATGCCCTGACCCACAGTAGCCTGAGAGACCCCAACAAACTAGCTCTGCCCCACGATCCGTCTTCCCACGCCTCCCACTGTTAAGGGAGGACATTTTGCGGCCAGTGCTAAATCACCATCTGATTACTTCAGACGGCAGCAACAAAAACATTGTTTTTCCCAAGGGGTCTTTCGAGGATCTTGACATTCAAACCTAAACTGCTTACTGAACCAGTTCTTACCAGCTAAATTAACAGGATAGTAACCCAGAAACAGCATCTGAGCAACATCAAACTCCCAACTAACACGTAAGACAAAACCCACAAACCCGGAGCGAAACCCCAACCCACAAACTGTAACCCATAAACAAAGAGCATCAGTTATGCTCTCTATTGGCTAATATGCTTATTGCACACATCAGGGCTCCTAAGGCCCCTCCCCTTGGAGTCCATTGGTGTGGAGTCACAGGAATCAGTACTTGTAGTCTAAATAAGCTGAAGTCAGCTGGAGTCTGACTCTCCTGCCAAGCTTGACCTGTGAGCCTCTTTGACCACAGGCTTCCATCAGATCAGTGCTAGAGACTAAGTACCTACCTGATGCCTTTGATGGACGTGCCCGTAAAGTTCCACTCATGAATGCCCTTCTGGGTCCCAGGATGAGTTCCGAGAGAAAAAGCAAGGGAAGAAGTGAGGAGGGGAAAGGGAGAGAGAAGATGCGAGAGATACAGTGATTCGTTTAATGTTATTATTATTATTACGATTGTACTGAATTACACCATTTCTAGTGTGAAGAAAACAGCTCTTCATATATCAGTTTGGCAAGCTAGCACTGGATATCAGTTTTATCAGATAGAAGTGTGAGGAGGGTGATTGGTACTGAGACACAGTGGATGTGAGATTTAGGGTCAGGGGCAGAGAGGGGACAGTGGGCAGGAGGGCCTGACCGTCTCTGCCGGAGACACGTGCCAGATTGATACGTTCTTCTCCTCTGCCTCGCTGTTGATGGACACATATGAAGGCTGGTACACCTTGGTCGGCTCCAGGATCAGCACCTGGCGGAGGGGATAGAGAGGAGGCGGCGAGGCTGAACCCCTGCTTGGGCTGGGTGCAGATGCTGAGATATGCTGTGTCACCAGCTGAATGGTGTAATCAGCTGTGGTCTGATGGTATCGTCAAATACAACACGCACTGTTGATACCATGTGATTATCAGTATGATACCCACGACTGATGAAGCTGCACGGTACCGGTATCAGAGCTTAGAGGCTGTCAGTACCGGGAATCGTAGCCCGTTGGTGGCTCCCTGGGTTGCCTCCACAATGATGTCCATCCAGAAGTTAAGCCTCTCCCTCTGGGGTGAGTGCTCCAGGTTCTGTTTCTTAAAACGCTGGATCAGCTGCAGGTTCTGCACCACAGAACGAAGGTACCTGGAAAACACACAGTGAGGCTATAAGTAGAAAGTGGTAGAGCACAAAATATGGAAGGTCACCCAACCTGAATGGCTTTGATTAAATCCTGAACTCCATCCAAGCTGTTTTCGAATAGACGTTCACACCTGGACCCCATGTTGCAGAGCATGATTTAGTTAGGACCTGATTCACACCTCCAACACCATCTGCTTTTGTGTCCCAATAATTACTTGAATAAAGTCATTTAAATTTAAAGTACAGACAAATACCACACTGGTCCCAGGGAGTCCAAAAGCAAGGCAGAGCATGTGAGTATGAACTGGTACCAGATGGGGGGCTTGAGCTTGAAGAGCTTCTCAGCTGCCTGCACTGCCTTGGAAATGTCGTTGGCTAACATGCTGACGGTGAAGAACTGGCCTACGTCCCAGTAGTTGTTCATCTTCTCCAGGCTGCCCTTTCGACCCAGCAGGCTGTTCAGCCTCACACCTGGGGAGGCAGCCAGGGGTGCCAGCATAAGACACACGAGTCAGATCCTCAGAGGTGGCAGGAAGTGGAGGTGTCCCCACCACGACTCCTCACCGATTTTCCGCAGCTCAATGGAGTTTTCAAACTGCTGGCCGGCCACGATCAGCAGCACGGCCAGGTTGATCCCAGAGTAGAGCGTGGGCTGCAGCTCGAAGCCCTTACGATACCTGGGGGGGGTGTTGATAACAGGACGCAGAGGGTCATGGCCATGCCGTGGAGAGCATATAGCTCTAGCGAGTCAAGATGGGTGCGGGAACGCCTCATACCACTGGATGGCGTTGTCTCGGTTCTTGGTGTCCTTGCAGTCCGAGTCCAGGAAGATGTCCTTGTAGATCCGACCACACAGGCAAAACATGTCGGGGGCGGGGTGATCACATGACTGCAATACCTGCAGCATCACGCGCAAAGCCTGCTCCCGATCCCCCGGGCTGTTCCTCCTGCACACAAAAGGCCCCATCCCAGAATGGGGAACCACCATCTTACATTACAAGTGTCCAGACCTCAGACCAAGTATACCCGAGAGTGAGCATTCACATAATGAGACATCTGAAGGTGTATGAGCATGCATGGTGATGTGTGTTATCCATACCGGTTGAGTGCAAAGGCATAGTGGAACTGAATCATGGGCTGGTTTGCAAGGTCACATGTGGGCAGCATCTCCAGGGTCTGCACCAGCTTCACCATAGCATCATAATCCTGATGGGAAGGAGGGTCAGAGGTCACAGCACAGAGGAGGGCGCAAGTGAAAGCCAGAATCCTCGGGTCATACCTGGATATCTCTGTAGGAGAAGAGCAGGTTCATGACGATGTCCTGGGTCAGCACTTCCGTGTTGTCAATGCGGAGCTTGATCCGGGCCAGCTCCTTGGCCAGCTCCTCGCCCTGGTACTTATCCCGCGCTTTCCGGATATCATTCAGTAGTGTGTCCTTGAATGACGCACTGAGCGGGAAGCAATGGTAGAGAACAGGAGAGGGAAAGAAGGACTGCACCATTTATTACTCAGGCTAACGAAGGCGGTATGGGCATCCTGGGGAGCTGTACCAGCCAGGCTCCCATCCTGCTGTGGCTCATGTCTCCACTTTCAAGACGCTGCTCCCCAAAGCAGGAAACCAACACCAGGCAGGATGCCAACAGTGGGTAAACACAGACCATCAGGGAATAAAAACAGCCCAGCCAATAAATTAAGCACGTGTTGGTCTTTGAGTTGAGTGGACTAATGGAAAGTTCATTTCTTCAGAAGCACATGATGTGAGCACCTTTCCACGTGGGCAGGAACTTGTTAAACACACAAACTCCGTAACTCCCACGTGTGCCGGCCGACCCAACGTGAGGCTCTGACCTACCAGGAGGTGACGTGGATATCCTTAAGCAAGCTGGTAAAGCGGTCCACCAGTGGGACGCACAGTGGCCCCAGCAGGCTGTCCCAGCTGGGCTGCATGTACTCCGAGGCTCGGCGCTGGGCATCATTCTCACAGCACATGTACTCGTGGTTTGTCGTCATCACATAGGGGATGAAGTAGTAGTTCCCACTGGATGCCTGTGGGGGTAGGGGAGACCAATGGCTTTGATTCTCAAAAAGTTTATGTCAAGTCCACCTAAGCAATCGCACCCAACTGCCGGGGTCAATCTAGTGATCCATTGGGGATGCTGTGGGAGCAAAATCAAGGGGGGGCAGTGTGGGACAATGTAAACAGCCAAAACACCAAAAAATTTTTCCAGACTATTAATGCTCTAAAAATAATGTTTGGCTAGATTTTATCACTTGCCTTGGGACTGTTGAAAACCATACATACCCAGCTGTTATTGGAAGCCTCTTTCATGCTGTGAAACACAATACAGCCCATGCAAGCACACTAGCAACACCAGACATCCTCATATGAATAACAAGTCGCTTTAGTTTTCACTGTCTTCTGTCTCGCACGGTGATATAAAATGACAAATCGTCATTATATCTCATACAGGGTCTGCACGATGGGCTTTGAACGGCTCAGTTTGAAACTAGAACAGCGCACCCAGAGGGCCTGGTGTACCAGTGCGTAAATGTAGGAGGTCATACTATTCGATAGTGGGGATCAAGTTACCACTGTAAAGCTTCTGAAACAACTGTGTGGAAGCTGGGTGCAGATGGGGGGACTTCAGATATAAAATTATCCTTTGTGAACAAGACCTGAAGCCCGAGGTTAGAGTAAGTGGAAAGATGATATTCAACATGGTGAAAACCAAAAAGCTACAGCACTAATTGTAATGTTTTCATGACGTGTGTCTTGCTTTAGTGCTTCTTACAAGTACAACATTGAATTGTATGAAGACGTCTAGTTACACGAGATACAGATGATGCTGTAACTTCAAAAACTACAAAAACATGTTATTAATATTATTAACACTCCTAAATAATAAATATTCATGCAGACACTGCAAAATGGTGCAGACTGTGGGAATCAAGCATACCAGCATCATGGCCCCTAGGCAAGTACCCAGCATGCACTGCTACAGGACAACACATACTTTGTTTCTCAAGCCTGAGCCACGATACTCTGGAGGCAGCTGCACCCAGGGAAAGCCCATGGTGGTCGGCTTTCCAGCCTACTCCAGATAGCAGGAGAGAGAGACCAGATGAGGCGGAGAGACTGCACAAAAAAACGGGAGGCTTCGGACAGTGCCTGTCAGCCTTGGCATGACTTCACCAAATCATGTCCATCTGGGTCAGTCAAGAGCTGAGTCAGTGAAGCTGCCATCATACAAGCTCTACGGAAGACCAGGATTCTGCTCTCAACTCCTATAACTGGCACTTCTGCCCTTGACACGGACGTGCTGGGGGGAGGGGCACAGTCACCACTACGGCTACAAATGCACTGCAGAAGTCTCACTGTTTAGGAATGATTCCATCTATGGAGCTTCATGCAGGACGCACATATTACACCTGGAGAGTGGTGACTGGGGGATCAGCCAGAATATGCTTCCTGTAGAGGTGAGGCTTTGATCTGACAGGGTCAGCTTCTTAGTAGCTACAGGAATCAAGCTGATGGAGAGAATCAACAAGCTCCCATCACCACAGGGGGAAGAGACGACGATGCATTTCTTACTTCCTGCAGGATTACAACATATCTGGCTGACGCTGGAGAGAATAGATCCAGTGCCTGGATCAAAGTAAGGTAACCTGAGAAGACATCCCTCCTGTTGCTTCAACACACAGAGAACTCCCTCGGAGCTGCCAGAATGTTCCCTATCAAAACACCCCCCCCTCCCCCAAGCCACCCATCTTGGATCATGGATGCCCTGTCGATGCCAACTGGCCATGGGCATGGAATCTGGCCAGTTGCCGTGGCTACCACATACCTATCTATGACAACCAAAGCTCCCCCTCCCCCGATCCAGGCGAACTTGTCAGCATAGCAACAGTTGTAGTTCACTTGCCATTAAACCTTGACCAGCTGTTACCGGCTTAGGTGGCCTAGTCTAGGATGCACAGTGGTAGAGCTGACCAACGGTAGGAAGGATCATCCAGCCACTGATGGTATTAATATATCAGGGCAGTGCTGAGGTTGGATAAAGGGTCCCCTGGAGCCATTCCCAGCATTCTGTACAATATTACTCATAGATATAACTGTTCCTTACTGCAGGTCCAGCAGTAAGAGAGGAGTGAATCGGGATCCTACTCTGAATTGATACTTACTGTGTTCTTCTGAGTCACCATGTCCTAAAAAGGGGGAAACAGATCAGACAATTAACACAGACACACCGAATGATACATTCCACATTAAAGCCATGGAAGCAACACATGACAGATACACTTCAGATGCAGGGTATTGTAGTTAACATTCTGATTTCGGGACAAAGTCCATTAGAAATCAGGACATCAGCATAAGTCCTAGGCTGATATTCCTGCCCGATATTTAGACTTTAGTCAGTATTCAAAGTTAGCAGCACTGGAGACATAAGTGCTAAAATAAAGAAAATGACTGCAGTGGATGATCAACCATTTCCAGTTGTGGAAAACAAGGAATTTCATTAGTTCATTCACCACTTACCACATTATTACAGTTTCCCAAGGTGGCACTACTTAGCGGATGTCTCAGTGCCTATGTTATATGATTTGGTTGCTATTCACATTCACCGGATCTAACAAGTAACATCGCTGACATGAATTTCACTACAGATTTGTGGAGCTCAGAGGTTAGTCATTATCAGTAATATTACACAAAAAATATTGGTTGTTGGTGTCAGCCAAAAATTCCACATCACTGCACCATTGAGATACGCCTCACAAATGTATAAGTTCTATCTGTGGCTCTGATGATGTTCTCACCATGTTTGAGGTCCTCGTTTTGAAACCTACTACATGTGATGGAGTAAAAGCACCTCGTTGTGACCAAACAGGTCACAGGCAGGTCGGGCAGCACCAGTGTTGCATTCTGCAAGTTCTGTGCATAGTACAGCTACAAACTGAACTATAGCTTTGTGGTGGCATATGTAGTGGTGCAACTCAATGATGATGAAAAGCATGCAAATGGCAGACAAGCAGGGTATGGGAGTCAGGTGGTCCTATTTTACAATCACTCCTGTGATGGAACCCTCGCTTTAGCGCTGCAGAATGTTCCTAATGGACAGGAGCCGCAATGTCGGTGTGATCAGGAAGCTACGGATGCCGCGGGCAGACATTCGTGTGGGAGGGGTCACATCTGTCATGAGGGACAGCTCAAGGTCAGACTCTCAGGAAGGAAATGCAGCAGGGCACACGGGAACTTTCATTTCTGCACGCAAAAGCAACAGAAGGCAGCCAGGCGGAGGCCATGCTGGAGTAGGAGAGAGACACCCTGCATTCCAAACCAAATTCTTTGCATATAAGCATGTCTCTCTAAAGGTCACGCACACTCAGCGCACAGCCTGCACTTAAGGGGAAGAGGATGTTAAAACCTGGTACTGCGTACTGATCTAAGGCCTGCTATAAACCCCACAAAGGGTCCAGACCGGTGCTGCACACTGATCTAAGGCCTGCTATAAACCCCACAAGGGTCCACACCTGTGTTGCACACTGATCTAAGGCCTGCTATAAACCCCACAAAGTGTCCAGACCGGTGCTGCACACTGATCTAAGGCCTGCTATAAACCCCACAAGGGTCCAGACCTGTGCTGCACACTGATCTAAAGCCTGCTATAAACCCCAAAAAGGGTCCAGACCGGTGCTGCACACTGATCTAAGGCCTGCTATAAACCCCACATAGGGTCCAGACCGGTGCTGCACACTTATCTAAGGCCTGCTAAAAACCCCACATAGGGTCCAAATCTGTGCGGAATACTGATCTAAGGCCTGCTATAAAGCCCACATAGGGTCCAAATCTGTCCATCCAACTGATCTAAGGACTTTTAAACTAGGAGCACAAGAGAGATTTTTGAAGTGGGGGGAACCCAAGAACCTAAACAACATGTATCCTTCTCTACATTGTGTTGGAAACTAAAATTTATTGAATCCCAGTATAAATACATTGTAATGTTACATATTATGACACATTCATAGATTTACTGCTTAACTCTAAAAGACATAATTTCATGTTAGGTCAAATTTAAATGAAATATTTAGCTTAGTTACAGTTATTAATTAGAAATATGGGACAAATATATGTTCATAACTGCATCCAACATAGACTTGGTATAGATTATATAGAATTATATTTTCATTGCTTGCTATTAGAAATAATGCTGTGATAGATTTTTCTGGATTTTTTTTTTCTGTATTGCATACTGCTTTTGTCCATGTGACCAAAACTGGTGTGTGTGTGAGAGTGTGTGAGTGAGTGTGTGTGTCTGTGCTGCACACTGATCTTAGGCCTGCTATAAACCCCACATAAAGTCAAAACCTTGGCTGCACACTGATCTAAGGACTGTTTTAAACCAGGGGCATGAGAGAGGTTTCTGAAGTGGGGGTAACCCAACAAGGAGCATCTTTGAAGCTTATCCAGCCATACTTGATTTGGCGTTATTTGGGAGAATTATTCGATATAATAAATCAGGGGTGGCCAATCTTATCTGCAAAGAGTCAGTTTGTGTGCAGGTTTTCAGGGGAACCTTTAGGTCAGCTGTTCAACCGCAGGTGTGAGGACTTTTCAGCCAATCAGTCCTCTAATTAGTAATCTAATAGGCTCTTTTCACGCTCATCACCCAGATTCTCGTATACCAGCAAATCAACTTCCGGTTTCTATACGCTCGTCCAAAAGCCGGACATCAAGGCTCTCTTTTACATTCTTTAATCTTTTGGGTTATCTATCTTTTAACAGGAGAGTCACATTCCTTTGGCAGAATTAACCCAATGCACCATAAAATGGTTTTTATTTTCTCTACCCTCTTATTAATAGATTTCAGTTTGTTTTCTCTCCCCAGAAATGCCTAATCTGTAAAATCTGTTTCCTGCTGTTATTACTTTTTTCTCATCAGTACTTAATACATTGTTACTGTTTTGACTTTCGTGATGTTTTCCTTCTCTTTAAAGAGAAGCTGGAAAACTTGTGCAGCGTATCTCAGTTTAAAACACACTTTCGACTTCAATCGAAACAATGTAAACAAAGGCCAGTAGCCTATGCATGGGATACACTTCACAGGGAAAACGGGATAATTATTTTATAATGTAGACTAAGATCTATAATGAAGTAAATCTATACACTGTAGGCTGAATAAAATATATTTTACAACCCGTTTAATATATTTTCAAATAGAGACCGTTTAAAGATGTCAATCACAAATAATCAAGGATACGAGCCAAACAGGGGCATCTTGGCCACCTACAGTAAAGACGTCCGTCAGCCTATTAAACACGTGTTACTCTAATCAGTGCCGTGTTATTATTTAAACAAATTTCCAATAACGGTTATTAAACTGATACAGGCCTTTTACTACTGAAAGCAAATGTCCTGGCTAATGTTACGTCTGTGGTAATGAATAACTTTGAAAATCTAAGCCTGACGCCGAGTTCACAGGCATATTCAAAGATACCCTGCCTGAGTTTATAAGACGCATCCCAGCAATTTACAGGTAATAGTTCTCATGCCCTTTGACACAACATGACGGGATAGTGGAACACAGCTGATCAATGGCACTGTTTGAAGTACAGTGCCTAAACACGTTTAATCATGATAAAAAGGTGTTACTGCTTTCTTACGCATTTTATATATAAAAAAAAAACCTGAATATTTGCAGCTTTTCAGCACAATATCACCGTATCACTGTCATCAGTCTAGCTACTGACCCCACAAACCGGAAGCTAGACTGCCAGTATAATGTCTAAGGGAAATATGTCACATACGTTGCATGAATAGAGCCTATTTGAGAGTTGCAGCAAAAACCTGCATCCCCTTTCTGCATTAGACTGGCCACCACTGGACAAAATGTTTTGATTGACGCTAGCCGTCGAACCACAGCTGTACCGGACACTGATCTAAGGCCTGCTATAAAGCCCACACAGAATCCATGTGTGTGTGTGTGTGTGTGTGTGTGTGTGTGTGCGGGTCATGTAGCCTTGTACAGACGCACCTTGAGTGACTGGGCGGTGTCGGGGTCCGTGTCGTGGTACAGGATGACGTTGTTGGCCATATCGAAGCTCTCCCGTACACCCAGGTGGTAGAAGAGAGACGGCTGTCGGAATACGTCACTCATGTCCACCACAGCAATGTCTGGGGGGGCGGGGGGAGGGTTACCATGAGGCAGACACAAACAAACACACACACAAACACTTTTTTTCTGCATTCTGCTTATTTCTGCTGCACTGTCCACTTTGCTGCTGTATAATGCAAATTTCCCACCCGTGTGACTAATAAAGGCTCTTATCTTATCTTATCTTATCTTATCCTATCTTATCATATACACAAACTCCAGACCCACATGCACAGATTCTCCTTGCACAAATCACCTGCCTGGCTCTCCATGCAGCGCAGTACCTGACTGAAACGCGTCTGTTTTCATGCGTCCTTTAAAAGGAAACGCTGCTTATTATCAGACCCATGGGGCATAAACGGCAGCGAGGCTCAATACGTGGGTCGCCGCTGCGTATAAATAGAGGCGCAATCAGACATGCGGCGTGTAGGTTTACAGACGCTGACAATCCGGCCGGTAGCAGCTGCAATAGGCGCAGAACGGGCGATAAACACACGGCCAAAGTCAGTGTCCATATCAGCGCTGCAAATGTCCGGCAGAGAGAGCATCGCAAGTCCGCTATTCGCGCAGGACGCCGTATTAGGATCAAAGTGAATTCCATCTAGCCACACTTCTGCTTACCATTCATAAGGGGTACTGTAATGTATGATTTTAAGTATTTATACTATACTTTAAATGTCTGTACTTAATATAGTCCTACTATAGGCTGTCTTATAATTAACGTTTATTTTGCGTTATAAATTCATAGCTCCTATATCCAGCAACGGATCATCTACCATCTACTGGTGCGTTGTGAAACCTTTGGTCCAGCTGCAGTCAAAATGTCCTCTGTTTAGATAAGACAAAGGAAAATTAGCAAAATTACCAAACCTATATTCATAGAATAGAGAAGTTGTTCTTTAGTGGAAATACTAGGCCTATGTGATCATGTCCGTGCAGTAAGTTTTACCACAACAAAATGTTTATGACATTCAGCAATTAGGCCTACGCTGTAGCTGCTTAAAACGTCTAAGAAAAATGCATGTGAATAGGTAAAACAGCTGTCAAACACGTATAAGAAGAATACCAGAGCCTCCTTCTGTAAGCTGACGAATATAAAGTTACATTCAGGCACACTGAAACATCAGACATGTTAATTATGTACCGATGTATTTAAAATGAACTGTAAAAATGAAAGAACGTTTACAAAATGGGATGGGGGCGCTGGACGTGCCGCATTGGACGTACTGCAGAAAACATGAGCTGTTTAAAAGAAGACCTGTTTCCAAGTCAATTAGCTGATAAAATGTACAAAAGTTATTAAAAGTTGCAGGGGACAGACTTTCGCCGGGGGCTGCCATTTCCCAAGCATATTTCAGAGCGCGATGTGCCCGGGCCAGCTGTCACACTCACCCGCGTCGTAGAAAGTGTCCAGCACCGTGGTCTCGCCGAAGTCCAGCCGGCCGAAGGTCACCGTGGTGAGGATGGCGCTCTCTGCGTCGCAGGCGCGTTGCAGGCATTGCAGGGCGCCCGACTCGGGGCTGTTGGCGGCCACGGCTTTCAGCCCATCGTTGAGAACATAGACAGCCCGTAGCGAGCGCTGCTTGGGCAGCTGGCTGGGGCTGGTAACATCCGCCCTCTCCGTGCTGGCAGCCATCAGTATACCGGGTGCATGATCGCCCCCAGGGTCTGCTGCTGGCTGGCAGAGAGAGATCTCCATGGTAAGCCGCACCTCTAGTGAGCACTACCTTTCCCACTGTCTCTCTGGGGGATAAGCGCCGCTGATCCACCGGAAAGGGCTCACTGGGTCTAAGGTGGGAGCACCTGCCGCCGGGGGAGGCGCGTCTCCGCGCCGCCGCGCATCTCCTGCTTAATCATCTCGGTGCGCATCTCAATTATTCTCGGGTCAGGTAGCTTATCTTAACTGCTCGGTCCAGTTTTAGCTAGTTTGCCCTCTCTGAGGGGGAAAAAACTTATAGGTCCAGGATCGTTATGTAATTATGCAAAAAAAAAAAATTAATCAAACAAGTATGAAATATCTCCCACAATACCCTAGTCAACTGAAAAGTCAACACCGCTCACCTGGCGAGGTAATGTCAGCGCAGTGTCGCTTTTCCGGGCTCCTTTGTCCCAGGTTCTTTAATTACTGCGCCCCACTCACTCTTCCAAATGCAAACTCCCAAGTTTAACAGACTGCTGCGGAAAGCCACGCCGGTCCGGCTCGCCAGTTTATGTGACCCGGATAATCGGCGGAAAGGGTCCCCGTGTCACGTCTTGGGCAGCGGTGACCTGTGCGGCGAAAGCGGAAGATGCGTAGCCGCTTTGGCGGAGCCTCACTGCCTTGTGGGCGCTGCCGGCGCTCCTGCGCATGGAGGGGGACATACGGCGTAAGTAAGCATTGTTCATATTGTGCTCATGGTAACTGATTTATGCATTAGGCTTCTCATATTAATGTTGGTTTTTGTAAATCTTGCTCATCAGTTTCTGGGTTAAAAGCCTGTGTTGAAACTGTGTCTGTTGAGCTCGAACTCACTATCTTCCCCTCCGAACTTCAACAGGTTGCGCTGAAACACTATCAGCGCGCCGCGCTAAATATAAAAATGCACAGCCGATGTGCCGAGGCGGAGGCTGCTCCCCTGGCCGCTGAGCTGACGGACGCCTACGCCGGACGCTCCCGCGGATCCCAAGCGCTGGAGACGAGTGTCTGCGCGCTCCCCACGCCTGCTGTTCCTGCTTAAGATGTTGGGAATGTTATGAAATTCCTCTCCGGTGGCTGTCAGGACTTGCCCGGCAGAGTTCTTGTGTATTTCGCCGCCGAATTTTCCATCTTTCATATAAAGAGCTGTATTTTTTTTAAAATACATGGATTTCTCGTTGCGCTGTGACTTCAGGGACGGTGATTTATATCGATATTTTGTGAAATGTATTTTTAAAAGGGAAGTCAGCTTTAGTTTATCTCGTGGGAACAAAATGTATAACTCTGGCGCAGCCCCCTACATTTTAATTAATATTTTTTTAAACAAAACAATCTTGATATCTTTAACAGATTACTTCGGCAGCAAAAAATGAATTTTCCCAGGCAATATTTCAGATTGGTGAATGTTTTTGTTTGTGTTCTATCAGCGCTTCCGTTTGAGAAGGCAGTATCATACCACGGTAAGGGCCGGGAAGCCGCTGTGTTTTGGCTGCGTCCCCGCATTTCTGTTTAGCGAGCCGGTACATGTGGCACGAGAGAAATATACTTGTAAAAAAAACCAGTCAGAAAGGTTAGTCATTCCCAGGTACGGGTAGGTTCAATAGCCCCAAAACAACGGCACACAAAGGGATGTTACTGAATCATTTTAACAATATTAACATTGTCACTGTCGCACAGAAATGTTAAGGCCGTTAAAACATGTCCAGTGGTGGACGTGGTGAAAATGGACACGTTTACATTGAGACTGAACTATTAACACAAGACTGGATCGTCTACAGCACCTCTCTGGTAGTGCATTTTAAAAGCAAATAAACCCGGCTACTGTATTTAGATAAGCATGAAACGAAGCGGATCGTGATTTGGAAAATCAACAGAGCCGCGTCAGCATGTTCAATGCGCGTGTTGATGTTTCTATATAAAATTACGTTTCATTTCTCGTCTTTATTGCTGCGAACCCCGGTGAGACACAGACGCACTCTAATGGGGACGGAGGTGTGTAGGGCTGAGGTCCCGGTGTCCCCGCGCCTGTGCCAGTGACGTCCAAAGGTGCTGCCCCCGCTGCGGTCCATGCGATGTCTACGCCTTTTCTCGGCGGCTGACTGGTTGACGTCTGCAGGTTTGCTGTCAGACTGGTTGGGGGTCGGTCAGTGTGCCGCGTGATCGGCGATGCCAGGTGTGCCCGTGCCCTTCGAGCGCCCTCTGGCATCGTGCCGGGTACTTTTGGTACTCTAGATAAATGACATCACCCTGTCATCTCCACAGTGACCGGGGCACGTGGCTGGTCATGCTAGAGGAGCCTGTGTCTCTGCGGGCACCCTCACCCACAACAAACACAGTAAAGTGCAATTGCCTGTTCCTGATAGGGCCAGGATGCCGGGCTGTTAAGTTGCTGTGTGTTTGCTGGTTCAAAACCCCCCAGCCATCTTGAAGTTACGCTCAAGCTGTGGGTACAGGGGCTCTTCCTGTTGATATGTTTACCTCGCTCAGACTCTTGGCAGAGTATATAAACTGGAGTGTTCAAATGTGTCTTTATCCCCCTAGTCCCATACAGTCCCATCTGCGCTGGGTCCATTGTGTTTCCCCCTGCATCTTGCATGTTTATTTTCTGCACCGTTTACCTTCTCCCGGTCCGGGCCTCGCAAATCCCATTCCCCACTAATTCTTGCTCAATCCCAGGCTGTGGATTGTTCAGACGAGAATGACTGCTGCTCTTTGAAGCAGACACTTTGGTGTTGTGTGTGTGTGTGCTTCAGCAGGGATGTGCACAGGCCTGGCCCTGTGATTTAATGCAGGTTAAACTCCCAATCATAACACGCAGGCTGATTCGCTGCATGCGGCTGCATGTCTGCTCAAGCGCAAGTTATGCTGTGAAAACAACCGGTGTTGGGAATTTGCTCTAGGGGCCCCGAGTGTAAGGCACAACCTCATTGGCTGCAGAAGTTTTGCACAACTGGATATGAAGCAACACCTTTTTTCAACTGTAAACCAGAGGCCAAGAATTGCCAAAAATGTTACTATGGTCACATGACTAAATGTTTGTTTGGCATGCAAAGCTGCTGTTTTGTAGGTAAACGTCTGCCGGTGTTGTCTTGTTACGTCCCACTGACCTCCTGACCATTCACAAGTTATGTCTGAGTGAGCTGTGTCAGTGCCAGTTGTAGGAGAGCCGTGAGACTGCAAAGACGGCTCTAGGGTGACACCTGGTGGCAGAAACTTGATAAAGCAGCTGGGCTGCTATCAGGGTAAACATCATACAACACATGACCACAGAAACAACTGCTACAAGAAGAAATAAATAAGGAAAAAAACAATTAGTGTGTTTTTTTAATAAAATTTTCCACACATAACTGCATTTTTAGTACATCAAAATACAAAAGTATATATAATTATATATATTTATATAATAGATTTCTGCAAGAAATAACTAAGTTTGCAAATGAAACCTTGTCATCACCATAAGGACCAAAGCAAAGGACGGTGAAAACCAAGAAGGCCTCGGTGTACGGTCGCCATGGAGATCGCGTGCGGGGCTAGGTGTGTATCAAGTCCCTCTACGCCCCCCCACCCCCCGCACACAAATTAGACGAGCAGGAGCCCCCAGGCGCAGGGAAAGATGCAGTGGGACCGTAGTCCAGTGGGAAACAGCTGCTTTCATTTGATGGGGAACAGTACCAGTGAGGCTCAGCACCCGGAAGCCATGTGGTGCCTGGGTGGTCTGGCCCTGTCCCCTCAGACACCCCAGATTTCCCCAGGCAGAGTGTATAACAGAAAAAAAACAAAGGAAGCTATTAGAACAATAAGGGGGGCAGGACTTATCCATGATTTCTTTGTTACTGTTTGTTTTTTGGCACAGAAGGTTTTGGCTGTCATGTGTCTTCAAGTCTGTGACCCGTGGGGCCGGGTGGGTTGTGTCCCCCCACCCTCCCTTACTTGCAGAGAGCTTTCTTGATGCTTTCCACCTCCATCTGAAACACACACATAGCAAGGCGGCTGAAGCCGGCAGCTGTCAAGGGGTCGGGTACGAGAACCAGACATTTAACCCCCCGAGTATGACATGACATCGTTTTCAGACTCTCCACAGCCCCCAATCACCTCCCACTTTAAAACATTAACCACGCTGGCTAATTGTACCTTGCTAATCTGTAATTAAGGGGGCTGTGATCTAGAACTGCATCAGTACTGCAATGAACTTAAACATCACGATTCAGCCTGTCACAAGTTTTCATCGAAGGACAAAATGTTAATGAGTTAAAGCTTCTTTTGATCTTACTAGTTACCTAGTGAGGCTCAAAATGTTTACCAGTAAAACTTATAAAAGTATAAACTGAATCTATTGGTTCTCCAACAAGAATCCCACCCAGCGAAAATGTAACCCCATAAAGCCTAATGAGGTTTTACTGTTGTTAGCTGGCAGCTCCTTGCTTACTATCCATGCAGAATAAAGCATGAGAATGCATTTGTGCAAGTAAATCATAAAAACAGCTCTGCTTCATTGCTGTTTCATTATTCCCGTTCAACTATGAGGCACTGAAATGGACAAAAGCTGAGCGAAAATCATGAGAGGAAACGGGAATACAGACACGAGAAATAGTACTGGGCGAAAGAGACTGAATTCCATGCAAAAATAACAAGTTATGGAAGAGAGGTCAAACTTTAAAAAGGGTGAACACAATAAAAACACTGCAGATGATTGGATCTGCAAACTCAATCCAGAAAGCCTGGGTCTCTAAGTCAAGGTCTGTTCTTAGTCAAAGAAAGCAGGAGTCCTACATGCAGGACTGACACGGCCATTATTTTTAGGAGTTTAAGAATTTAAGTTTTTCAGAATCACTCGTTTTGAACATTTGTGGATAGATGTGGGCAATGAACGAGTGGACTTGTGTTCACAAATATTTTAATTTATTGAGGTAATTACATCAAGACTGAAGAACAGAAAGTAAAAAACATGTTCATTTATTGTTCAATTAATCTACCTGCCTGTTGGTTTTCTCATTTTGTGTCTCATGTAGACCTTGGATGGAGTTTAGCAAAGGGAAAAAATAATCGTAAAATTTTGAGAAAACACCGCCACATATCAGTCATTCTGATCACAAAAAACTATCGTCAAATCCTGGAGGGACTGATCTATATAGTGAAGTTAGGATATTTTAGAATGGGAAATGAATAAACATGTTGTAAATTCATTAAACACTAAATATTGAACTGATGCTTGACTTTAAAAAAATATCGCAAATCACAATCGCGGTATCTGTCAGAACAATTGAGATATTTTCCCGAAGTTCTTCAGCCCTAGTAAAACCTCATCATGCTTTATAGGTTCAAATGGCTTTCAATAGGGAATTATATCACCAGACTCACCTGTAGAGTGAGGCGGCTCTTTCTTTCCTCATCCAGCTCCCCTGTCAGCTGCTTAATTTCTCTCCTGCAGGGGGGAGGGTGGGGGGCAGGAAGTACAATTTATTATCACGGGAGTATCTGGAAAACCTCAGTAACAATGCACACACAGCAGCACCCCCCCCATCCACCCTCCCCGCCCCCCCCATACTTGTGCTGCAGCTTCATCATCTCCACGGCGGCCTGCAGGTCCCTGAGCTGAGCCTTGAGCTCTTCCAGGCTGGGGGGGTCAGAAGAGCCCCCCGATGCCGAGGCAGGGGGAGTGGTGCCGGAGGACAAGGAGGGGATGACAGGCTTGGGGGGCAAGGCTGACTTGTCACTGGTCTGAAAAAGAACCCCCCCCACACACACGGGCTGGTCACCATGATGACCGGACATACATGTAGCGCTCATGTGACATGGACACCGTGGGCCGTGACAGTCCATACTGCCATTTGGGTCAATAACGTCTTTTTAACCTGAACGTCAAACTCTAGTTCAGAGAGCTGTTTGAGGCTTGTTGGACCCCCCCCCCCACCAAAAAAAAAAAGTAGCAGTGTCACATTGGTGCCCCCACCTGGCAGTGCCAAGACCTGTATGCTACTGAAAGCAATCTCTATAGAAGTAATGGGGCATTATAAAGTGGTAGCAATGGCAGAGGGGGCCTAGTGGGGCAGCTTACTGGTAGGACTGGGGCAGTTTTGGGCACCTTCCTGGTGGCATCAAGAGCTTTGGAGGAGGGGGAATCCTGCCCCTCCTTCTCCTTTTCTGGCTTCTCATCATCTAGCACCAGGGAGTCTTGGAGGTCTGGGCTGGAGAGGGAGGACTGGGGGAGGGAGAGAATGGAGGGAACGATGACGGACACACCAGGCACATCCTGAGGACTGAATCAAGGCTATAATAGTTTTACATTTTTCAACAGCTTTTCATTCTGTTTTATTTTCACTTTTTGTTTTCAGCTTCAGTTGTATTTTTATTAGTTTTTAAAGTGAGTTTAATTTAATTCAGTTTAATTTTATTGAAAATGCTTAGTTTTAGTTCAGATTTGATTAGTTTTAGGTTTAGTTTTAATAATGTAAGGGTTTTGTCAGAGTCAATCAGGTCAGAAAAAGTATTGTGACGTTATAAATCTGTCATTTGTACAGAGCCCAGATTGGACATGGACGGGAAAAAATTGCTGGTTGAAGAAAAACACAGACTTCTGCGAGATCTCAAGTTTGAAATGGATTTTTGCGATATTCCACAATACTTTTCCATTAACAACTCTAATGTTTCCGTTTAAAGTGCAAAAGGTAGATTTAATGGACTGATATTTATAACCCTAAACAATAAGGACATTGAAGTGAGCAGTAAACTATGGGGGATAATGCACACCATGCCATTATAGTATTATGTGTTTTTATATGTATTCATTAACAATTGTACTACATCCATTCATCGCCTGTAACTGTAAGCAAGACAGATGGGCTATTGAATGCGAACTGCACACAGCAACATTGAAAAATGTATTAAAATTCGCCCGTACAGAAATCTGTAAAACCAAGGGGTGTTGCTTGCTTTCACCGAAAGATATCACAGCTGGAAAAGCGAATATAAAGCTAACTTTTACCGCGGTGTGTAGCCTGGCATTCTAGTGTGATGATGTAGGTGGGGATATGAGGATCTATAGGCTACAGAAATACTCCAGAAAGTGGGTTCGAGTTTAAAACGTAACCAAGACACTGTGGAAAGATAGCTTTATATTCAGTTTTCCGGATGTAATACTGTATATATATGTATAATAATAAATTTATGGTTTATACTAATTAGTCCATTAATTCTATCTTTTGTACTTCAAACGCACACAGGATGAAGAAAGGTATTGAAACGTCTTGCAAAGGTTTTGCAGGATCTTGCAAAAGTCCATCTTTTTTCCCAAACCAATTGATTTTTTCACCTCCATGTCCCTTCCGGGGCTCCGTACAGTTGCACACGTAAAACTGGCATAGCTAAACAATAAAAGAAATCATCCACCTAGAGTTATGTATAAAATAATTGACAAAAATGAAAACTGAAGACATTTTCTCTGTAATTTTAGTTTCTTTTAATTTGTTTTGTATAAATCCATTCAAAAGTTTGGGGTCACTGAGTAAGTTCCCTGCTTTTGGAAAAAAGTTTTTTTGTCCATTAAGATGATATCAGATTGATCGCAAATACTGTGTAGACACTGGTAATGCTGTAAATGACTATCACAGCTGGAAACAGCTTTTTTAATGGAATATCTACATAGGTGTACAAAGGCCCATTATCAGCAATAATTACTCCTGTGTTCCAATGGAATGAAGTGTTTGCTAATGCAAGTTTATCATTTAAAAGGTTAATTGATCAATTATGTTAGCGCAGATGAAAATTGCTGTGTTGATTAAAGAAGCGATAAAACTGACCTTCTTTGGATTAGCTGAGTATCTGGAGCATCAGCGATTGTAGGTTTGATTACAAGCTCAAAATGATCAGAAACAAAGAGCTTTCTAATGATACTCATCAGTCTATTCTTGCTCTGAGAAATGAAGGCTTTTCCATATGAGAAACTGCCAGGAAACTGAAGGCCTGGTACAGTACTGTGTACTACACCCTTCACAGAGCAATGCAAACCGGATCTAACCACAAGACCAAGAGGAGAAGGAGGCCCCGGTGTACAAGTGAGCGAGAAGATAAATATATTAGAGTGTGTAGTTTGAGGAACAGACGCCTCAAACTGTAGATCTTCAACTGGCAGCTTCATTAAACAGTACCCACAAAAGACCGATCTCAACGTCCACGGTGAAGAGGCAACTCCGGGATGCTGCTGTTCTGGGCAGAATTGCAAAGAAAAAGCCACAGAATCTCAGAATGGCCAATAAAAAGAAAAAACTGAGATGGGCAAATGAACACAGATCAAATGAAAAGACACTGGAAGAAGCTTGACAACATCTGTCATGCATGGTGGAGGCAGTGTGATGGTCTGGGGCTGCTTTGGTGATGGTAAAGTGGTAGATTTGTACAAGGTGAAAGGGATCTTGGAGAAGGAAGGATATCACTCCATTTTGCAACACCATGCCATGCCCTAATTTAATTATTTCAAAAATAATTATTTCTAACTTTGTCAATGTCTATTTACTATTCAAACTCATTTCATGTATGTTTTCACGGAAAACAAGGATATTTCTGCTGAAAAGTGACCCCAAACTACTGAACGGTAGTGTAGTTATTTTTTCGCGAAGCCTTGTTTTTATTTCTGTTAATGAAAATATTTCTTCCCATTTTGTTTTCGTCATTTCACTAGTTTTCATGAATGACAACAACCCTGGAAGGAATTACAGTGCCCCCTACTGGTCAGGCCTACTCACAGAGGTGAAGATCTGCGAGCGCGGACGACGGTCTATCATGCGTGGTCGAGACGCGGTCGGGTGGTTCAGCCGCTCTGTGGATGATACTATGGAGTCAAGGTCTTCCACATCTTCCGGGTGCGACCACGGTACCAGTTTGGTCCAGGGACAGGGTGGGAGAACAGAGAGTGGGAGAGAGAGGAACAGCCATCTTTCCAAAGACCTTTAGTTTTTGTGAATTGATCTGTAAGGCATGATGAGAGTACATCCTGACAACACCCCCCTGCCACACTGTGTCAGCCCCAGAAACGTCAGGCAGCCCACAGACAGCTCACCTATGTCAGTAGACCTGTCTGAGGACCCCCGATCTGATGCTGGGGTCCCACCATCTGATTTGGAGCTGTCGCTTCTGCAAGGGAGGTCAGAGATCAGGCAGGGTGCAGAGTGTGCAGGAGACCACAGTGTAGGCGTGTAATGTAGTGTGTTCAGATGTGTTTTCATACATGTGTGTCTAACTGTGTGTCTTTGACTCTGTCTATGACTATGTCAGTGACTCTGTGTCTGTGACTCTGTGTCTGTCTTTGACACTCATCTGTGGGTACTTTTCCACCCCACCAGATACCCTACTTTTGGTGCCTCGAGAAAGTAGTTTGGTTAGGTGTTGGTTAGGCGTTGGTTTTTCCACTGATGTAACAGCTAGAACCGGCGCTGAATGACATCACAATGCAAAGCAGGGTATTTTATACTGAATTTGAAAAATGGCGATAGTACATTATAGGGCTGGACAATGTGTAATATTAAAACTAACACTGCATGTTTAAGATCAGGGTTTTTCATACCTTCATACGGCTAAAACATTTTTACTCTGTCATAGGAAAAAATTTTAATGATAATTTATAAAATGAAAAATCTATTATATGTTTAAAAAACCAGTTTAAAGTTTACTATTGCTGCTTTTATATGGGTGCAGCATACATCTCCAAGACAATCATATTATCATAATATCATATTATCGTGGCTGTTGAAATCACTTCTAGACTTATGGATTAAGGATTTATGTTAAAATCCTTTTTGCTTTATAAATATCCCAATATTTACAACAAAATCATATTGTTATATTTAGAAATTTTCTAATACCATGCTGTCCTATTATATTAAACAAAATACTTTTGTTTAAATGTCATGCTATTCGTATCTTTTTGTTGCATCTGTACTCTTGGCCAGATCACACTTTATTATTTTTTACTTAGTTTATCATTGTTTTCTGAGTTGGTAACTTTTTTCAACACTGCAATTGTATTGTTTCAGAGACAGGCTATTTGCACAACCAATCCACAAAGAAATTGCTTGCAAGTCCCACCCCAAAGTACCGAAGTAGTAAAAAAGTACCTCAGTTGGTTTGGGACTTTAGGTACTGGAACTTGACCAGAAATTAATGGAAAAGGAAAAGTACCAAAAGTACGGTACTTGATGCGGTGGAAAAGGGTCCAGTGAGACTCTGGATACTTTTCCACTGCACCAGGTCCTGGTCTAAACACAATAATACTGCTATCTTGAAAAAAGTCACAATCTCAGAAAACAATAATAAACTAAGTAAAAAAAAAAAGAGGAAGTAATAATATTGCATGGACAAAGGAAGAGACCCAAGCTTTATTTGCGATCTGGGTGTGAGAACCAGGAGCAGATCTGGATGACATGAAAAGAAATAAAAAGCATGGTGGAAATGGCTTATAGTGACACAGTTATACTGATCAACCTCTTATATGGATCAACAAGTTTGGCACAGAATCATTCCTGTACAAATACTGCTTAAATACTTTGCTTATAGTAATCAAGTAGTCCGCTTACAGTGTTCGTTTTAGGTCTTTTTATACATGACAACATATAGAAAAATATCAAGACTACATTGATTCTTCTTTTTTTTTTTTTACTTTATTTGATCGCCCAGCTTTGTCTTGCAGTAACCCGTCTGCTTCTGGCTAGCTACCGGAGGCTAATGTTGCATGCATAGAAAACATGATAGGAAAAAGAAAGGCATTACTTCTCAATGACAAATATAGACTCATCAAAGCTTATGCTAAACCGGCAAAAAAGGAAAACTGAGATACAGCACCAAAACTACAATAAGCACGTTGAGACAATATTATGTTGTGACAATTCGTTGTATTAATAAAACTGAAATAAATTGAATATTTATGTTCAGTACTGTACTTTATTATAGCGTATTTGAATTATAAACAGCTCAGTAATTTAATTTGTACAGTACTGTAATTTGAAAAGCATTTAAAATAGCTGCACTGTATTTTGAAATTGTCAATAAATTCAGTCCTTCACAGAACAGTTGTATTTATAATGAATACAAATTGCCTCGTGCCCATTGCTTCCGGGATAGGCTCCGGACCCCCCGCGACCCAGTAAGGATAAGCGGTTTGGAAAATGGATGGATGAATACAAATTACACACAGAGACTCTATTTACTAATTGGGTGACTTCTGAAGGCAATTGGTTGCACTGTATTTTATTTAGGGGTATCAGAGTACAGGGGGCTGAATGCAAATGTACGCTATACTTTTCAGATTTTTATTTATAAAAAAATGTTGAAAACCATGTATCAGTTCCTGTCCACTTCACAATTAAGTGCTACTTTGTGTTAATCTATCACATAAAATCCCAATAAAGTACATTGAAGTTTGTGGTTGTACCGTGACAAAATGTGGAAAAGTTTAAGGGGTATGAATACCTTTTCAAGGCACTGTACTAGAGCTGCAGGATATTGAAAAAAAATTCAAATATCGGCATGTTATTTTGTTGTACTAAATACTGGGATATTTATAAAGCAAAAAGGGAGCCAAAATTTTTTTTCTCTCAAACCCATGTGGGTAATTTGTTTATTTTTATTATTAATTACTCTGTATTCGTTAATTTGTTCGTAAACCGCATTTTTAGATTGTAACATTTGTACAACTATTGCGTAAGTTTTTGGTGAGCAATGGCTACCAAAATGATATAAGGTACAGTGTATTACCTGATATTTTCAATAAAAAAAGCACTATCACCAACAAACGATGCTGTCACAGCGAATGCGAGGCTGAGACTGAAGCGTTACCCTTTGTTTCCGCTGAGAGACGTGCCGCGTGACTCATTTCCCCGCGCGTACAAGTTATCTTAGGTCGGCGTTCACGGTTCGACTTCTGAGATTCAGATCGAGTTCTAGTTCATTTTTTTTCGAACTGGTTGATTCGACTTTTAAGAAATTCGAGTTTGAGTACTGAGGTGCCACTGTACTAGATACTGTTGATAAGGAACAATCATTAACATTGCAATGCTTGCTAAGCTTTGTTTCTGCTGAAAAAGTAAAAACGTTAGAGAAACATTAACCCCCCCTGCACTATAATGTCCATACTGGTATGAAAAAGCCTGATCTGAAACGAGCTATCAGGGTCCTTATAATGTCAGAACTGCATGTGCATAACATGTGATGTTGGTATTAATATCGCACATCATCCTGTCCTGTAATATACTACAGCCATTTTTCGAATTCAATACAAAATACCCGCCTCATGTTGTGATGTCATTCGGTGCTGATACCAGTTTTTACATCAGTGAAAAACAAACTGCTTGAAATACCAAAAGTATGGTACCTGGTACGTTGGAAAAGCGCCCTCTGTCTGTCCCTGTATCTTTAGGTCTGTGATGCTCTCTGTCTCTCACTCTCTTTGTCTCACTCTCTGTCTGTGACTCTCTCTCTCTATGACTGTCTCCCTGTCTGAGACTGTCTGTCTGTGACTCGCTCTCTGAATCTCTCTGTGGTTCTGTCTGCCAGCAACTGACTGACTGTCTACCTGTGACTCTCTTTCTTTCTCTGACTGTGACTCCCTCTGACTCGCTCTCTCTGAATGTGACACTTTATCTGACTGTGACTCTCTAGCCCCATTTTTCTGTCTGTCTGTGACTCTCTGTCTGTCTGTTATTCTCTCTCTGAATGTTTCTCTGTCTCTGTCTGCCAGTGACTGATTGACTCTGTCTGTCTGTGACTCTCTCTCTTTGAGTGTGACTCTCTCTCTATGACTATCTGTTTGTCCCGCTCTCGCTCTCTCACTGGGTGCTGGGCACAGCTGGCCTCTCAGGTCGCTCTGGCCTCCTCGGCCCGGAGGAGGTGGGAGGGGGACGTCCCAGCGAGTTGGTGGCCTTGGGGGGCAGGGGCTTCTTCGGGGGGATCCCAGGGAGGGCCGGCTTCGGGATTTCCACCACCTTCACCTCGTCACCTGGCACATGCACACAGGAAGGGAGTGTGTCACTGGGGCCTGCACCACCAGAAGAGGGACAGAGCAGGACAGAGCGGACCAATGCCTACCTCTGTCCTCCCCCCTCTGGGGCAGGCACTCGGGTCGCTCGGGGGGGACCTTCTTCACATCTGTTTTGCCATCTGGTTTGCTGTCTGGCTTCCTCTCTGAGGACACAGGGGGGTGAAAGTTCAGCACTGGCTTCAGGCTGGCAGCCGCGGCACCCAGTCCTAGCAGCCTCAGGGCACGTGGGCAACCTGCACCGGAGTGCCTTGACTCACACACGCAGCAAACACACGAGTGTGCACCTGACACACCAAGGCTAATTTCCCTGGGAAATATCAGGTAACACACTTACGATCAAGACTCCTGGGAATAACATTGAAAGGGAAGTGAGAGAGAGATGAGAGAGACAGAGATGTTGGGGGAAGAAGAGCACGGAAGAGGCTATTACCTGCATTCTGTTTGGCTGAGGGTGCAGCCGGAGGGGGCGGTTTCTTAGGCCTCTGTGAAGACAGGGAGAGGTTAATCTTCAGGAAGCCTCCAGGGTGTGACAGAGAGCTGCTGAGACCTGGTGTTGGGGCAGCCTACCTCCTTCTCCACCTCAGGGATGAAGAGCTTAACAAAGTTGTCTGGGAACACGCCCTGTTTGCCATTCAGCTCGCCGAGCCACCAGCCAGTGTCCGCACACTCCTGCGGGTTCAGGGGTCAGAGATCAGGGGTCACAGGGCACAGCCCCGAGACTTCACCAGATACTCACCTTGGTGATGATGGCTACGATGTCACCCTCCTTGATGGACAACTCGTCTTCATTCTGTGCCTCGTATGGAAACAGCACTTTGCAGAGCTCCTTTGCTGCGGAGGAGGAGGAGATGGGAGTGGCTCACCATCACCAAGCCAGGCCCCAAAACACAGCTGTCCAATCAAAACACAGCCCAGCATCCCCCGACCCAGCACCGCCCCCCAAACCCCGGTTTGAGGGCATAAGACTGCTAACCTTTAGCCTTGGCATCAGGATCAGACTTCACGGTGTCCTGTCCCCCTGAGGGGGGAGGGGCTTTCCTCACGGCCTGCTGTGGGGATGGGGACAGCCAGGCACACATAAAGATCCAGAAGTGCCACGTGGTTAGCAGCCCATTCACACACCAGGAACATTCAGCGGAGAGACACACAGAACCCACATGTAAAACATCCCAACTCCTCAACCTGCTGAGCCTCCTGGGCCCCTAAGCACCGTTAAACCGAACACAGGAACGCAGGCAGCGTATTTATCAGAGAGCTGAAGCAGCAGCAGAGAGCAGGGACATGAGAGCAAAGTCTACAGCAGTAAAATGGGGAAAAAGACAGGGGTGATAAAGAGAGCAGGGAAACGAGAGCAAAGTCTACAGCAGTAAAATGGGGAAAAGACAGGGCTGATAAAGAGAGCAGGGACACGAGAGCAAAGTCTACAGCAGTAAAATGGGGAAAAGACAGGGCTGATAAAGACAGCAGGGACACGAGAGCAAAGTCTAC